>LFZO01001114.1:0-12472 GCA_001578225.1 Pseudocercospora musae | reverse complement strand
TAGTTAATTTCGCCTATAATAGCGCGGAGCGAGCTAAGAACGTTATAGCCTTCGTTAACAAGAATAAGAACCGTCGACAAGGTACTAAGCTCGTTAGCAAGACTATAATCTACCGTATATTATCTACTCCTAAGAAGATAGGCCGATAGAATCTAAGCCTTACTTTTACTAATAGCGACTTCGACTCGAAGTATTATAAGAAGTATAAGAAGGAGATCGCTACTATTGACCTAGGTAGTTAGGAGGTTATATAACTACTAACTAATAAGGGGTACTACATTAGTAGCTCTAGGTTTATCGTAGAGGGACTAGCTCGCATTGTACCCTTTATTACTCCGTCCTAGCGCTAGGCAATCCGTTATTAGGCTAAAGTATAGAAGGTAGTAGACGAGGTAGCTACCCGAGAACTCGCCGCTTAAGAGAGTACTAGGCCGCGTCGTACTACTACTCCGCCGACCTATCTATAGCAAGAACAGGCTACTAAGATAGCTAAACTACGCTAGCAAGAGGAGGAATATAGGTAGGAAGCGTTGCGCCTCGAGGCTACGGTAATAGAGGAAGATACTAAGTCGGCTAGTAGTAGCGATAGGGGTAAAGAGATAGATTTCGAGGTAGAGATTAAGGACGTCTATACCGACTATACAGGCGGATAGTTCGGTCGGTTTATAGCCGAGCTAGATACTATAAGCGTTAAGGGCAAGGATGTTAGTTCCTTTGCGGTAGTCTACGATCTAGCTCGGCAATTTAAGGACCTATATAATCCTAACGAACTAGAGGATGTCTACGCCAAGTACCTAAAGATGTACGCCAAGTTCTATAGCCTCTAACTAATTAACGCGAAGGATGACCTTGCTAATTAGCTCTTTCTACTCGGTAAGAATAGTAATACGGAGGAGGAGTTCGAGGCCTTTCGTAGCTCTAATAAGGCTTACTACTTTACTAGTACTCTAGTTACTATAGTACTAGTAGCGCGTCTCGGCTTATACGCCTTTATACTAGTTTAGTCTAACGTACCGACTATACTAGGCCGATTTCTATAAGTAGTTACTCGAGCCTTTAGGTAACCGGAAGTTACGGTAGTAATAACCGAGTAAGGTAGCACGGCGGTTAACAACATCCTTAACTAGGCTAAGAACCTAAAGGGTAAGGCGTATAGTCTTATAGAGGAGATAGTCGCGGAGGTTATAATATATTACTAGTATCTCCGTAGCTATCCGCCGGAGAAGTAGACTAGTATTAACCTACTATAGATCTATAGTATTAGTAACTAGCTAGTCCGATAGAACCTACCGTTATAGCTCCTTATAGTCGCCCTTCGACCCGATTACGCGTACGAGCTTATCTCCGTACCGAAGCCTACTAAGTTCTATTACGAGTACGATATACCTAAGAAGAGTAACTTGCCTCTAGTAGAGACAATGTACTTAAATAGCAACGTTCTAGAGCTAATCGAAGGCATCGGCGCTAATCGAATCCGTATATCGGTCTCCTTCGAAGTAGAGGATAAGCTTGCCTACTCTTAAGGTATCGACTATATACATAATCCGGAGATTTTCGCTATATAGGTATAGAAGCTTAAGGCTCGCGGCCTTATACTATCGAGCGGCTAGGTAGGAGAGCTAACCGACAAGCATCTTACGAACGAGGATTTAGAGGCTACAAGCGGGCAAGGCAAGACTACGTAGTAGAACTTAAAGCCACTATCGGAGGGTTCTACCTCGTTTAGTATGTCGTATCTACCTTATAGCGACATTGCCGGTACCGCTACTCGAATCCGTATAGATCTAGGCTTCTATCGCGTTAAAGGAAATAAGGTTAAGGGTTTTAATCTTACCGTCGCCTAGGTCGTAGAGGCTTACCGAAGCCTAATACCTATTACTCGCTAAGGCGGTACGATTCTATACGCGTTCCCTTACGCTATCTAGCTTACTAGCCTTAGGCCTATAGTAGACGCTCTTGTAGGTCGTATTCTATAGTCTAATCCCTCTATTCGGAAGGAGCTTAATTTGGTTTTCGCGCTAGACTCTAAGGGCCTTCGGGGCTATATTAAGGAGTAGAACCGACGCGCCTACGATACGGTTCGCGAGGTACTTACGCTTTAATCTAACCTCGAGCGCAAGTTATACGGCGAGAAGAGCTACTATACCTCGAAGAGCCTCTCCGACCGATAGGAAGACGACGAAGTACCGGGCGAGAGCTATAGCAAGTACGAGCTTCGCTAATTGCCCGCGCTTAGGGTTAGATAGTAATTAGGGGGGATACTACCTAAGAATGGAACTACAAGTAGTACTATCAATAGACCTAGGATTAATAGCCCCTAGGGGTACGATTAAAAGTCTACCTAAGGTAGCGAGCCGAAGAGCTTACCTATTTAGTTTCTATATATATAATCGCGGTATTGTATCTAGTTAGATACCTAGAAAGGGAGGGATATTGGCTAGCAACTAGGACACACTTGACTACCGAGTTAGGTAGGGGCCTCGATTAGTATATATAGCCCTCTTCCTACTAGGGAGAGACATTATTAACCTTCGTTTAGTATACATTACTAGTTACATTTTATATACCTCTACTATAGAGCTCTAATTACTACTATATGCCTCTATAGCTACTACGCTAGCTAGTCCGCCTAGTATGGCTTCCTATAGCCCGATAGGTTATGCTACCTATAGTCCCTTCCTATACTGCCTAGTCCTTGGGTTTGTATAGGTTTGGGTTATACTCATTAATAGTAATAGCTATATCTTAGTAGCTAGTAAGCTTACTCTTACTAAAGTTAGCGCTACTATAGCTTATAAGCGAGTAACTAGCAAAGTACGTAACTAGAATAATAGCTTTAAGTCTATTATTACTACTACTTAGCTAACTAATAAGTCTCTTATTAGCGATCTAGTAAGGGCTTATTATATAATAATTAAGTACCGAGTAATTACTAGAAGGCCTCTTAACGGAGCTTCCGGAGTTGTCGTTATAGAGACCCTATAAGATTAACTTCTCGATAAGGCTATAGAGATACTATTTTAACTAGATAAAGTATAGCGTAAGAAGGTCTTAAATACTAAGGAGTTAAAGGTATTTAATAGCCCTACTAAGAATATACGTAATACTATACTATCGATACTCTCTTAGCGTAGTAATAGTAGTTAGGCTCTAGCTCTAGTAGTAACGGCTCTAGTAGTAACGGCTCTAGTAGTAATAGCTCTAGTAGTAACGGCTCTAGTAGTAGCTCTAGTAGTATCAAATCTAGCTATTCTAATAACGCCTATTTATCGAGTAGAAGTTATCGACTTATCGACGCTAAGTACTATCGATAGTAATACTACTTAGCTTACTAAGCGTCGTCGGTTAGACTTCGAGTCTAAACGGCTTTAGCGAGGGTTATAGGTATAAGGAGCTATACTAAAGGAGGTACTATCGCCTATGTTTAATATACTAAGAATACTAGCTAAGGGCCGTAGCTTAAGACGTAGAATTAGCTCGCTATTAGAGTCTTTAAGTATCTCTATTATTAGCGCCGCTAGCGAGACTCCGAGTATACTAAGTCCTACTAGATATATAAGCGGCATAAGCGACTTGTCCGCTATAATAAGCGCTATAGTAAGAGACGTTAAGTTAAAGATAGTACGTTAAATTAATACGGTCTAGTCTAGTATCTAGGCTCTATAGGTAACGATAACTACTTCGTTACTATTAAGATCCTTATCTTTATTATAAATAGAGCTTCCTTCTAACGGTCTTATAGATAGTTAAATAGACTCGCTAGACTACAATAACGATAGCGACCGCTTCGTAGACCTTAATACTATCGATAAGGAGGTATTCTTATAGATAATCTAATATATTGCCCTTAGGGTTAGGGTTAGGGTTAGGGTTAGGGTTAGGGTTAAGCTTAGGGTAAAGCAATTGTCGTATTCTTATTATCAAGAATATTGTAATTACTTAGTCGATATATTCTTTTATAAGTATCTCTTTGAAATCGTAGCTTCGTTTAGTCTAAGAGCGCTAAGACTATCTATACTATATAAAATCGTAGGATCGGAGCTCGAACGACGAACCCCGTATCGACGGCGGTAAGGGACTCGTAAAATGGGATAGGTATTATAGTATATAACTCTAGGTAATACGAAAAGCCGAGCTTTTATCGCTTAGTAAGTAGGCTTCGACCTTCTATAACTCGCTACGTAATAACCTATTACTCGTTTTCGTTCGTTTTTAGATAATAATACGCGCCGTATACTAAAGAATATAGCGTATAGAAAGGTATAGAAAATTACTAATATTATTATTATATTTAAAGTTATAAAGTATCTCGTATAATATACTACGTACTATTATAGGAATACCTATACCTCCTATTCCTTTATATTCGACTACTATCTCCTAATTCAATCTTCTCTCGATAAGTTAAGAACCTTAATCTCGTCGGTCTTATAGTCTAGTACGACCGTCCGACTATACCTAAAGGAAGCGCCGCTATCGAATACCTCTTCGCCTACTTAAAAGCCTACTCCAAAGTATCTACTATAGCGTAGAAGGTCGCTATCGTTAGTTAGAGCTATAGGCATTATAGGTAGGGATAGTAGGTTAGCGAGATATTCGTATATATTTAGAGGCTTTAACTTATATAGTCGGCTAATCTTATTCTTACTACGATAACAAGTAAGGTAGTTAGTAAGTAATATAGTAACGATATATATTACTCCGACCGGCATTAACTTAACTTAGAGCCTATAGAAGTACTTTATTAACTCGAAGTTATTAATAACCTCTACGAAGCCCTATTCGACTAACTAGCGGATAGTACTTATCTCTTTAGTAGCCGTAGCCTCGTCGGTATTACGAAACTCGCTATTTACGGTCTTCTAACTTCCTATTATACTATCGGCGATATTATATACTTAATTACTATATAAGAATACCCGCTCTTCGAAGGGTCGTAGTAGCTATCTAGGTAGCTCGAAATACGACTTCTAGACCTTATTAAATCTACTCTCTAGTATTAGTATTATATTACTATAGGAGCTAGGTACTAGACTATATAGTAATATTATACTATCTAGAAGGATAATGCCTTAATATTTAAGTCTATAGAAGTGCTTATATCTATTATAGAATAGCCGCTAGTTATATATTAGTCTATAGTACTTCTATAGGATACTATCGATATATCTAAAGACGTACTCTATATTAATTAACCTAGTAACTATAATAGCTATTCGCTATAGGTAGGCTTTACTTAACTAATAGAAGTCCTATACTAATCGCTCCTTCTAACGTCTTACTAATTAAGTATAGGTAGCATTAAATACCTAACTAATCTAGCTATTACTATAACTAAATATATAGCTTAAGTTACGTTAATAGCCTAGATTACTAAGCCTTCTATAAACAACGTATAGTACTATTACTAGATCGTAACGTATATGCTTAGGTAACTTAATCGACCCTATATCTAGTAACTCGGCTAATTCTATTACTTGTTATTTACTAAAGCGGAAGTTATCCTCGAAGTTAGTATTAGGATATGTCTCTAGTAACTATTACTTATCTCTTAGATACTTACGTAGTAACTTGTATAGCTTATTACTATAGCTCTATCTATACTAGTATTTACGCTTAGTTTTACCCTCTCGGCGAATAGCTAGATCTAGTAGATTATCGACCTTAGAAGCTAGTACTACTATAGTTATTACTAGTATTCTACTATAGATAGCGATTATATCCTTATTAAGTTTACTATTAGTTAAAGAGCCGTCCGAGTCGTATTCCGCTATAGTATACTATAGCAATAGATATCTAGTCTATAGTACTAATTATAGTAAGGTCTAAGACCCCTAGCGCTTCTTAGTATCCCTATTACTTACTAAGTAGTTAATCGAGAAACGCTACCAAGTTGCCTACGTAAGCTCTTATGAGTCGTTATTCTGGTTATTCACTTCCCGCCGCTAAAATAGCGCTATTCGCGGCTTCTTACATATGCTAAACGGCTAGAAACCTAGTACGCAAGGTGCCTAGTCCCAACGAAAGTGTTTCAAACTCGACTCCAAGCAGGTTCGTGTTGAAAAGCACGAAGGCTTTCACTCCTGAACTCACTCCTGCTGTTCCTAGGCAAATAATGTCTCGGTCTGATGTCGAGGTTGGCATTGAGTTTTGCCTGTCAAAAGCTCCTTGACTCGAGGCAGCTATAGAGGGACCAAATTCACTATGCCCAAGCTCCTTCCCTATGATGTCGGTCGGAGTTTGTGCTGCGAATCTTCCGATCTCTTGCTCGCGTTCCTGCGGCGCTGACTCGAGGCCAAGCTGCAAGCCACGAGCAAAAAGCCCTGACTTGGGTTAATACCAACCTGGTTGCAAACAAAGCTCAAATTGGTGGGAAACACTTTTGGGGGCGCTAGACTTTGCTGCAGCGGCACGCCCGGGAATGCTTCTGCCATTTTCAGTACCGCTTTGCCTGTTCAAGAAAAGAAGATGTTTCAGACATACCGAACACCTCAGACGGCAGGCGTTTTCCATGTCTCTTCTGTTCCAACCCTAGCACTGCATTCAGACCTTTGGGTACGTACCGCAGAGCACCTTTCTTCGAAAAACGATGTTCGTTCCTGTAAACAACGTTTCAAATGATGATGTCGCCATGATAGTCAAAGATGAGAATCACTGCCCACCACCTGGCATTTCCAGATACCAAATTACATCCTGTGACATCCTCAACGGTCTTCGCAAAGCTTACGTGAACCCATGTGTCTTCCACTTCATGCTCTGTTCCTGCTAGGACCAGCGATCAACGTCAACGAAAGTGTCTGCCCCACCCGCCTTTTTTTTTCTTTGATGTTCAACATAACCTCTACCAAAAAGGCCATGCAAGACTAACTGAGTCGAGGATAAACCCGTGCGGCCATGCGCATCCGTCGTTTCCTGTGAGTCGTGTTCGCAAGGAAAAACAAAAAAACAAAAATCCGCCAACGCATCTGTGGTGTGGTACCTGCGCGCGCATATACATATATTACTTCACTGTGGTTGTTCTATTATAGAAAGAAGAAGGTCAGGGGACAAGAAGTGAAATTGCAAAGTCTAAATGCATCACCATCTCCGATCCGAACAGGCACATATCGACATGGGTGAAGATCATATAGGTGGTCCAGTGCCTTGCTATGCCCGTGCGGTTCCCGCAACGATTCATTAGATATACAGCTGTCTTTGATGGGGAGAGTGCGGGCGTAAGAAAGTTGCTGTTGGGGTGGGAACGGGGCGGCTGGATACGACCTGCTGGTTGTCTGGGTTGTTATTTACATACCTGGTTCTTGGAGCTCTGTTATCGTGTCTGGTTGGACGAGCGAAAATATGATCAGCAAGAGGGTCCTGACCCAATACCAGGATTTGTGCGAGCTGTCCCTGTAGGAGCTGTACGTCAGGTCGACTTCACCTCGTCGACATCACAATCACTGTGGATAGTCTGGGGTTTATGCTGGGTATAGGAAGATTGATGTATTGTGTGATAGTCTGCATTGTTGTTCCGGGACTGTGTGGAACCAGACCTAACTGCGCTTTGCGCTGTGCGTGTCGTCTTTCTAACTCTGTGTGGACCGCAAGGCTCTCGTACTAAAAAACACAAGACCACTTTCTCTCCTTTTGGTGCACATGTTCTCCTCTACCAAGCATCCTGTGCTGATTATTGATCCCTCTCTCGAGCTATCGTAGCAAAGTGCGCGTCGTCAAAATGTGGCTGTCTGCGCAAGCGGCGTGACTGCTGTGGTCCGCTTGTTGTCTTCCTTCAACTAACCTCTCTGACGGCACGCGTCCGTGTTCTCGAACCAGGAGAACTCGATGCATCTCTTCCGAGAGAAGACGCCAGTTCGTGCCACCCATGATCTTCCTTGTTGCTGCACCTTTCGAAGAAAAAAGTGTCTGGGGTATATTGCTGAAAAACATTCCTATTGCTCAAAGTGATGGTGGTTTGACCGACTTGTAGTGTCGACGCTACGGCGTTTTTGAGTCTGAGCTCGTTTCCGATGCGGGAGATCGAGCAGATGGTTTCTCTTCGGAATGACGGCGATGCTCATCTGCTGCCAATGCCAAGCTGTGTAATCCGTTGGACAAGCCCGGAGAAGGGTAGCTGTAGTTCAGCGCATCTGGGTCGATCATTGCCGCAGTAGGCGCCACGTAGTCCAATGAGGAAGCGTATTGTGATCGTTGGAGTGGTGGTCGTATACTAAGATCAGGAGCCATTGGAAGAGCGGGGACTGGGCCTGCGTCCATGCTGCCAACGAAGTATGGCCCGACGGTCATGAGCATCGGTTGTTCGGCGGGAAGAGACTGGACGGGTGGCTGGATTTGGACTTGCTCGACGGCTCGAGCAACCTGTTGAGCCTGCTCTGCTTGCGTCTGCTCGGCGAGTTGTTGCTGAACGGCAGCTTCCAGGGCGGGCTCGTTCTTGACCGTCGTCTTCTTCGCAGACTTGGTCGGCTTCTTCACCTTGGCGTCGTCATTGGTCGACCGCGATGAGCCACGACCGTTTTGATGTGTCCGTCGGTGTTGCTCCATGTTGTCCTTTCGGGTGAAAGCCTTGTTGCATTCCGGGCAGAAGGCGTCCTTTTTCCCCGTGTGTTTCTTCGCGTGACGTGCTGCGTGACCGGAAGTGGTGAAAAAGTCGTTGCAGCCTACTTGCTTAGCCATAGGACATGGATATTGGTTCTTCTTGGGGGGTGCCTTGGGGTTGGATTGCGCGGAGGCATTGGAGAGTCTCGAGGGCTCTGAAGACGGGGAAGTTGAGGCGCGAAAAGCTTGGCGTGGTGGGTTCTGTGGTTGCGGCACGGGCTGTTGCTGAAGCATGTGCGGCGGCAGGGGATAAGCTGACGGCATTGCGCCGGTGGCATCCGGGATGGGTGGATACATGGAGGCATTTTGGTCGTCCATGTTCGCGCAGGAGTGATTGTGCAGGTAGTAGTGCTGCTGGTCCTGGCTGGACTGGTGATGTTGCGGGTGGTGGTGCAGGGGCTTGGGCGGGGGGAGATACTGCTGTGCAGCGCTATCGAAGCTGTTGAAGGATGGAGTGAGCGGCGAGGGAGTGGAGGTGGCGCGCGAGTCGCTCGAAGTGCTTCGTACCAGCTGCGGCGTTTGCGGGGAAAGGCTGGGAGTGGAGGTGCAGCTCGACGCTCGAGAATGCGCGGTCAGGTATGGAAGCTGGACCTTGGAGGGCACAGCGGCTGCGTCACCACTGTCGTTGAGTAGTGATATTTTGCGGCCGGTGCAGTTTCTGCCGTCCATTATGTGCGAGCCAGCTTCGGGTGGCTTGTGGAGTGAAGTGGACGGGCAAAGCGTTGGCTGCACGTGCAAAGCAAAGCGTCGATGGAGTGCGTCGCGCGTGGAGGAAGGGTGTCGACGCGTGTTGTGGTGGTGGTGGTGGTAATAGTAGTGGTGTTGTATGTGGCTCCCAATGGCAAGGCAACGGTGAGGGAGCAGTGACTGCCGAGAGTGAGGCGCGGATGTGGCAGAGAGCTTTGCGACCAGGCGAGGGTGAAGCAGGACGTCAGGACTCGGGAGATGGGAGGCTCGTGGCGCGGTAGAGTGGTGGTTTATGATGGAGAGCAAGAGGCACAACACGACACGAAGGTTACAGAGCGGCGGCAGGGTCGAGTGCAATGTCCATCATGTTGCATGGCACAGGTGAGGCGAGGCGAGGCGAGGCGAGTGCGCGAGTGGTGCTGAGGGTCAAGCAAGGACCCTGAATGTGCCAGATTTGACAGGCTTAAATATGCATGCCCATCGAGCGGCGCGCAGTCGTGGCATGGCACAGGCTCGCACTTTTCATGGCAGAAGCCATGTTCACTGCGCTAGCCAACCTAATGCCGCCGCAGCGTTCGCAATCGACGATGAGCACCCTGCCACCCCACGCGCCCGCGACTCCGAGTCCGCCAAGCCCTGTTTCTCGAATCTCGAGCCGCCTCTGCCTCCAGCGTCCAGCAGCAGCACCGCAACACATCACATACCCTCTGCCATACAGTACCTACCTTTCCTTCTATGCCCTTGCACGTCTGCCACACCGCGCAAAAGCGATTGCTGCGTGAAGAGCCGGCGCGGTGAAAGCCGGTGCGCTCGGCAATCCGCATCGTATATGCCACAGCGCGTACCGTAGCGATCGCGATCGCAGCCTGCCATCGTCAATAGTGCCAACACCACTAACCACTACTGACCGCCGACCACCGACCACTGACCACTGACCATGGCACTAACCACTGACTATGTACCTCGCTGCCAGTGCCAGCAAATTTGCCCTTGGCCAAGCGATCGCGTGTGGCTTGCCGCTGACACGCACTCACTCACTGCTAGCACTCACCTGCTGCCCGCTGCCCGCTGCCCGCTGCCCGCTGCCCGCTGCCCGCTGCCCGCTGCCCAGCTGACCTCTGCCCGTTGCTGCTATCGAAACGGCCCTGACACGCGAGCTCGTGACTCTGCCGGCAATATCATAGTAATCTCACGCCGACAGTGTCACAGTGGCACATGCTCACGACTCTTGTGGTGGTGGCGTGCATTCGAACAGGCCTCTTGAGTCGAGCCGCAGACTTTCGCTGCACTCTCGTCACATAGGGACGCACCGGCCGGCATGACAGCCGGGCCCGCATCACAGTGTGACGCTGACTGACCACACAGTGGCACACACGAAACGCTGAAGCCTGAAGCCTGAAGCCTGAAGCCTGAAGCCTGAAGCCTGAAGCCTGAACGCGAGTTGAGCCACTCGCGCTGCCCCGGGCCCCGTCCGTCAGGCACACAGGCCTTGGCGGCACCAGCAGAACCGTGAGCGCCGATAGTCTGGCATGACCCTGCGGCTCCCTGCCTAGTTCGCGCTCGAGCTCGGACGTCGACGCATGCCGTGCAGCGGGCCGTCAAGATGTGCGCAGCTTTACCCTCGATGAGTCCCTTTTTTTCGATCCCACTACATCATCGTAGCTGCGCTTCTGTCTTCCCGTCTGTTCGATCTGCCTCGCTCCACTGCATCATCCGCCCCGTGTCAGCTCCGCCCATGTCTTGCCCGCCCGAACTTCATCCTCCTCCGCTTACCCTCCGCGGCCCTGTGAAAGTGAAGGATTCTCTACACTCTCGCTTTCCTGCTGCTCTGTCGCTCTGTCCCCTGCACCGCCTCGACTGCTGCTGCCCCTGCCACACTCCCGCGGACCGCGGACCGCCGACGCGTGGTTGTCGTGGCTTGCCGCTTGATAAGCCCATACTCCAGGGAAGCAAGCCACCAGGCCATTTCTGTCTTGGGCCTTGCCGCCTTTCTACGCCAGCGCAACTTCGGTCAAGCTATATTGCCTATGACATCACCGTCTTCTGAGACTCACGATGCAGTGACGAAAGTTTGCAACAAATCTCCTCCCTCGACCCAACCATTCTGTGCCTCCGACCCCCCCACTGTGCTTGGAGAAACTTCACAGGCTAGCTGTTGGAGTAAATACCATGACCCGTGAACCAGACCTTTCCAAGCCCAAGTCGCGAGTTGGTTAGAGTATCACATAATTACTAATACCTGACACCGCCATTGTTCTGCTTTAGGCCTTCCCCGCGGCCCATGCTCCGCTGCGACTACTCTGGACATGTTCTCTACTGGTCCAGGGCAGCTCTGGAGCTCATCCCATGCTCGACGTTGTTTTCGAAATGCCGCTGGAGAGTTCTACACCGGACCGCGCCGCAAGTGCTTTCATATCTGCATCTCGCGAGACATGTGTTGGCAAGCACCCCATGGATGCTGTCAAGCTCCTGCGAGGCGGGTTTTTAGAAGCTAACATTGGGAGCGATCGAAGCCATCACAAACAACAGAGTTGCAAGCTATCGACGAGCAGTCCCCGCTCCTTGAGTAGAGCCTTACAGGACAGCCGCAAATCTGTCGACCATTGATCAACCCCTCTACCTCTAATTACGCACAGGTCGTCGTGAAACTCCTGCACCGGTAGTCCCGAGCATCACAAACCGCCTCCCCATCGTAGCGTCGAACCGATATTCAAATGAATGGTCATCATGAGTGGTTGGTGTTCCTTCCTGGAGCGGACAGCAGTCCGTCTGCGGAATTGAACAACGGGCTCAGGGTGAAGACCATCTCGCTTGCAGAGCGCAGGGACTGCGATCACAGATCTGAAGTAGACACTAGGCGCGATGTGGCTAACGAACAACCAAAAACCCCGGAGCTTTGGAGACGTTTCCTGCTCGTCAAGCCTGCAACTGCAGATCACTAGATCGATCATCGATCACTCACAGTAGTGCGACTTTATTGTCACTGCTTGCAAGGGAAAAACAATGGTCGTGGTCTATGTTCTTCGTTCGGGTCGGGTGTTAATCCAGATGCAAGACTCAATGGGAATGATCGGATGTGGTCGGGATCGGATGTGGTCGGTCTGCATTTGCGCCTCATCTCCTACTTTTGGGATGCTGCATGTACTCATTCAGGACCATTGTCACTATCGAGAAGTAACAATGTCCCTGAGAA
>LFZO01001113.1:0-12494 GCA_001578225.1 Pseudocercospora musae | reverse complement strand
TATATATATTAGTATAAGGCTATTTATTCGATATAGAGAAAGCTATAGGTAATTAAGGAGTTTAAGAGGGATATATAGACTAAGGTCTAGATTAGAAAGCTATTAAAAGTAGTAGGAAATAGTAGAGTTTAGATATATCCTTTATAGCCGACTGTATAGCTAGCTAAAAAGTTAGGTCTTACTAACGATTCTATAGAAAGCTTTAAGTTAGGAACGCTTTCCTATACTATACGAAATCTATATCTATACTAAGTACGCTATTATTCGAAATATTAATATATAGGATAAAACCTTTCTAATATACTTTAGAAGTACGCCTTACTTAAATTTACTAGGCTACTAGCCTTAGAACTATAATCTCTACTACTACTACTTTAAGGATATAGTATATCTAGAACGTAGTAGAGTAAAAGCTCTATACTATTACTTCGATATCGAGAGGAAGTAGCTTAAGAAGACGAGTAGGTACTAGATACTAGCTAAGCTAGGCTATAAGGGAATATTAAAGCTAACGTATCTCCTAACGATATATCTTAGTAATTTAAAGAATAGAATATATCTTAGCTTAGGGCAAGTAGCTATAGACTATATATATTCTACTTATATAGTAGTAGATACTACTAGAGTATAGTAGAAGAGCGAGGATATAGTTATATAAGATACCGAGTAGATAGGTATAGACTAGCTCGTATAGTAGTTTATATAACTACTAAAATAAATATTATAAGTATATAACTATATATATCGGAATTTCTATCCTTATTACTAGCCTAGCTATCTATATTATTAAAATTATACCTCGTACCTAGCTATATATAATTTTATATTATAGTTCGGACTTTATTAACTTTATTTCTTACTTTAAGAGTAATCTATTAGACTATTAAAGCTCCTTAGGACTCTTAGTCGTTAATATCTAAGTCGCTATTCTCCTATATCTATAAGCTACTATATCTCTAAATACTAACCTCCTTAATATTCCTACTATCCTAAATACTAGTTTATTACTAAGCTAACGAATAATAACGTTATAATCTCGCTCTAGATAGTTATTAGGAATATAGACTAGATCTTAAGAACGATAAGGAAATAATAGAGCTTTAAGTCTATCTATTTAAAGTCCTCTACGAAGACGAAATGATTCCTTACTATCGACTATTCGAATAAGAAGTAGTCTAGTAGACGCTTAGTCCTTTAGTAGAGATAGTTAGTATTCTCGTTAATCGTCGATATCGATAGTCTAACGAAATCTCTTCTTTCTCGAGAATACTTAATTAATGATACTATTAGTAATTAATCTAACGATGTTCGATAAAAAGATTAGTATTTATATATAGAAGAAGGAATATTACGAGCCTTTTTATTAATAGGTTTAAGAGACCTAGTAGAATATAGTAAAAAGCTCTAGTTATATCTCGCTTTAGAGGCTATAGAATATCTAGATATCCTAGTAGATTAGTTTAGGTTAGATTCGGATTAAAAACCGAATCTAACCTATTTATCTAGATCTAATCTTAGGAAACCGGAACTTTGTCTAGGTTTAAACCTAAAAATTTAATAGGTTTATAGCGAATAATAGAAATATTAGAAAGGTAGAAATTATAAAATATCGAGATAGAGAATATATTATTATTTATATATACTACTATTATCGTAGTCCTAAAGGACAAACTAGTTATTTCTTCTATATATACTACTAGTATCGTAGTCCTTAAGGATAGAGTAGTTATTTCTTTCTATAGTATAGTACTAATAGCTATTCTTCCGTTTCCTTATTACTTATAACGATTCTTATATAGATTCTCGCTAACGTCTATATCTCTAATAAAGATACTATAGCCCTTTAGAAGTAAACTTAGTATAATAATATCCTTCTACTAAATAGTAATACGCTTAGTATAGATAGCTAGTAGGTTAATAGCTATCTAGAGTTAGTATATATTAAGGACGTTAGGGAGTAATATATACTTAAAGAAAGTCGTAAGGTATACTTTAGAGGCCTTATATAATACCTTAATAGTATTAAACTAAATATAGAAGTAGCTAGTACTAGTAATACTAGTATCGTAGATTAACTATCTAATTAGTCTCTAGAATAGCGCTCGTAGAATTATAAGGTCGGTAGATATTTATATAGTCTTAATCTATCTACTATAGTACGTTTTCTAAAAGATAATTAGTTATAGCTAGCTATATAGCCGGCTATATAGCTAGCTATATAAGAAGTAGAACTTACTATCTACGTTTCTACGATATACGCTTATAGTTGCCTTCTTATTTAGCTTACTAGACTTAAAGGTAGTACTTTTCTAGACCTTGTAGATAGTAGCGTAGATATTATAAAGGACGTAAGTAGTACCTTTCTTATTCTTCTTAGTAGCGGTAGCGATAGACTTTCTAGCTATTCTAGATATAATAAGTATATAACTAAAGTTATAGAACTATAGTATAGGCAAAGAATAGGCGATATATAATATAAAAGCCGAATTAAAGAAAGTTATTATTATACGCGATTGTATTATAGATTAGTATAATAAAAACGTCGTTACTACTATTTCTAGAAAAGTAAGTAGAAAATAATAGAAAGTAACGTAATAAGATCTCGATAATAGTAAGACTACTCGATAATAGTAAGAGTAGAAGATATTATATACGCGACTAGGCGAGATTTAATATAATTCTAAAGTAATAGGTAAAGCTAAATCTATAGCTAATAGTATAGCTAACTATAGTTAGAGAGTATACGTAAAAAAATCTAATATATAATAACTAAAAATAACGTAATAAGGCTCGATAATAGTAAGAGTAGAGGATAGGATATACGCGACTAGGCAAATTTAATATAATATCGAAATAGTAGATAGAGCTAAATCTATAGCTAGTAGTATAGCTAGCTATAGATAGAGAGTATATATTAAAAATCCGATAAGTAATAATTAAAAATAACGTAATAAAGCTCGATAATAGTAAGGATAGAGGATAATATATACGCGACTAGGTAGGATTCGATACGATATTAAAATAATAGGTAAAGCTAAATATATAGCTAATAGTATAGCTAGCTATAGTAAGATCCTAAGTATCGAAGAAATAGCTATAAAGACTTAGACTAACTATCTCGAACTATTAGTATTATTCTCCTAGAAGTCGCGCCTAGATCTTTATAATAAGCTATATATCTTTCTACTATAGAGTTACCTATTTAGTATAAATTATAAATAGGTTAGCTAGCTCGAATATAGTTATTAAGAACGCCTCGCTCGCTTCCTATAGAGCTTTAATCGTAGTACTCTAAAAGCGTAGATTGGCTTTATAATATAGTACTATCTCCCTAACGAGCTACTAGAAAGGAAGCTTATTTATTAAGAGATCTATATCTTTAGTATTTTAATAGAACCGAATCTCCTAGAGGATAACTATATCTTACTTCTACTTAAACTTCTTACTACTAGTATTACTTTTAAAAGCGATACTCTTCCTATATCTTAATACCTACTTTATAGGCTATAACTAGCCTTTATGTTATTTCCGAGGACTCTTAGTTAGAAGGCTCCTTATAGGTTTCTTCTAAGGAATCTATATATTCTAACTAATAGTATTACTATTAGAATATATAGTCTAGTTAGTAACCTAGTAAGGAATACTAAGGTAGACTATATTATATAATAACTATTATGTAACTAATCTAAGCTAACACCTTTTAGGTTTAGCTCTAACCTATAGATAACAATATACTTACTATTCCTACTTTAGCCCCTACTATTCCTCGTAGCTTCTATTATAGTTTATAATCTATTTATACCTATCGGCCCTCCTTAGCTCGACAATTACTAGTATAAATAGGTTATTCGTTAGTTTCTACTATAGCTAAAATAATTAGTACTAGTCTAAGAAGAAATATAGGCTAACTTATTCTAAGAAAGTCGTAGTTTTATTATTTATATTAGTATAGATAGAGATAATAATAGTATTCTTAGAAGAGAGAGCGACGACTTATAATCTACTTCTTAGCTATTATCTTAGCGGTTCCTATCGTTAAAGGAACTAAAAGGTCTATTTAGGTTATCGAGAATTATATCTCGTCGAATATAAGCTATTAATCGAGTCCTTAATTAGACATCGTCCTATACAAATATTACTAGTACGCCCGCCGAGACCTAGGATTTCGTACCTAATATTTATCTTAATTAATACCTTAATTAACCGCTTAATTAATACCTAATCTATACTATAGTATCCTTTACTAAGTACCTCTATTATATCCTTCCTCGTACTAACCTAGCTACGCCTCCCTTCCCTAAACATCCCCTTCTAGTATATAAAACTTAATAGTCGTTTATAGCCTATTCCTATCTATATACCGAAACTACTAGGCTACCTCGTTACGATTAATCCCCTTTGTATATTGTACGAACGCTCTAATATTAACGCCCTATAAGCCCTCTAGAGGGTCGATATTTAAGAGTATACTCTTTACTAGTACGCTAACTACTACTATAAGCGCTAGGATATTCTCGTACCTAAACACGTCCCTATCGATATCGCCTTGCTCCCGACCGCGCCTACCGATATCCTATATAGTAGCCTCGTACCCTTCTAATACTATATCCGCGAAATCCTTTAATCCCTAGAATCCTCCTATTATACTCGCGATCGAGTATATTAGTTTTAGTAGAGAACTTAGGACATAGGGTAGACTCGACCTCCTCGCTATCGCCTTCTCTATAGTATATCTTACCCTAGATACCTCTAGTACCCCTATCTCGCTTCCCGATATAACTATCGCGTCTTTCGCCTCGAACGAGACCGCGCCTATCTAATTAACGGCGGCACTACTAGCCCCGACCTAGCTATAAGTATTAGAAGACTAAATACCCGAGAGTATACTAGGTATAGGTTTAGGGCTTTCGCTTCCTTAAAGAACATTCTCCTTATCGGCCTTGTTAGTTAGACTTAGAGACCGAACTCGTAGAACGTTCTAACGTCGACGACTACGACTATAAGATCCCTTTAGACGCTATCTACGTATAGGGTATGCCTTTCGCTACTCTCTCTAAGCCGTCGGTATAATATCCTTCTTCTTTACCTACGTCGGTTTATACGTCTCCCTATTATCGCCTACCTCCTACTCGACTAAAACCTCCTTCTTTCGCTCCTCTAAAATCCCTATAATTAGGTATAGATCATCGACTAAGTCCTTTCGTATATACGTAGGTACCGGTATAACCTCGCCTATTTTCGCCTAGCTAACTAGGTACTAGTAGTCCGTTTCGTCTAAGATCGCCCGGTACTCCTATCGCTAGTCCTTATTATACAATTCATAAGATAACGCGAAGTTCTACGAAGCCTCTATCTTAGCTATCTATCTCTATAGGTCAATACCTCGTCCCTTCCTTTATAGTTGCGAATTTTTATACCTAAATAAAGGTTTAGATAGTATAAGGATCTCTTACTTGTATAGTAACGCGTACGTATAGATTTATAGTCTATTTATAGTCTTCCTATAGACGTTACAAGCCCCTAAACCTTTTATTAGGTACGAAAAGAACCTTTTAGACATTAATAGGATAGCTATCTAGACTACGATATTATGTCTATTCGAAGTATTCCTACTCGCGAGGGCTAATGCTTTAGACTCCTCTATACAGATCGTCCGCCTCCTTAAACCTACCTTATTATAATATTACTTACGATTCGCCGTACCTACGCGTCCTATCCTATATAGTCCTCTTACTATATAACTTAAAGCGTATTATTATTATCTATATTAGGATACCTTTATTAAACTATATTTGTATTCCCTCTCGAGTCTTAACTATAGATCGTCCGCCTCGCCTAGCTAGCGCTAATCTACCGGCTCTAATTTGCCCTTAATCCCTAACTGGAATACTACTAGCCGGTTTCCCTATAAACTCTAATTTCTATCTATATTACCTCCGTACTCCCCGTCTAATTTCCCTTTCTATAACTATAACGCAATAACTAGTAAGCAACGCGACCCCTATACGTCGCGATTCCTATCTCGAAATACAATTAATTAATAGTCTAAACGATTAATCCGCCTCGTATATACTAGCTTAATTAACTTTCGCGTAATTATCTAATAGATTAAACCGTCGTTACTAACTAGGTCTATTAGTTAATTGCCGCCTAGTATCGATTAATAGCCGCTTAGATTAATTAATGGCTACCTAGCTTAATTAATAGCTACCTAGCTTAATTAATAGTTGCCTAGCTTAATTAATAGTTACCTAGCTTCGATTAACGGCTACCTCGTATCGATTAATAGCTACTTAGTATTAATTAATTAGTTAAATACCCGACCCTAGACTTAGTTATCTCTATAACCTATTCCTACGCGATTATTTAACCGACCTATAGACCTATATACTCTAATCGTATACGGACTTACCCGTCCCTTATCCTATACCTAAACCGACTTGTAGAACTATATACTATAATACTATTTAGATCGATAAGTTACTTTACTCTTAATATTAGTATTCTTACCTAAATCGACTTATAGAACTATATACTATAATACTATTTAGATCGACAAGTTACTTTACTCTTAATATTAGTATTCCTATCTAGATCGACTTATAGAACCGTACGTCGTAATACTATTTAGATCGATAAGTTACTTTTACTCTTAATATAGGTATTCCTATCCAATAACGCATTATTAGGCATACATCCCCTAGGTACAATCGATACTAATACTATAATACTTTCCTAAAGCCTATATATCTCGTAGCTTTCTATATCCTATATTAATATATCCTATAATATATTACCGATACTAGTCCTAGATTATAGCGCTATTGTTCTACCTACTCCTATTATATAAGAGTTATATAGCTATATCTAAACCATATCTCGCAAACCTAGTTAACCGTTATATAGGCGATAAGAATAGAGAACCCCTACTATCTATACTATCTTCTACTTCCTCTCTATCGCCGACTATACTACTACTACTTCTATTAGGACTAAACGAATAGGCTACTATAGCCTCTAACTTGTCTACTAATTCCGCTAAATAGTCTCCCTATATTTTAATATTATATTCCGCCCTATAGACTCGATAGAAGTTATCTAGTCTTCCTCTTATAAGGTCTCGGACTTAAAGAAGATAATCCCTTACTTTACGCTAGTAATAACTTACTACCTCTATATACTCTATACCCGCGGTCTCCCTATTATTATTACCCGTAACTCGTTGTCTTACTACTATCCTCCGCCTTTTATCCCCTCTTCGCTTTTTAGCGGCCTTCCTTTTTAGCGTTATCCTTATATCCTTAAGCTCTAAACGCTTCTCCCGTATCTCTAGTAATAGACCGTTAATAGCGTCCGCTCCTTCCTAATCCTCCCCTCTATTATACGTACTAAAGATATCGGCGTTTACGATAAACTTAGACTTTAGCGCTATAGTATAGATAGCTTACCTAATCGCTAGGTTTAATCGCTAGTCGCGTACCGTAGTCTACTTTCGTACTACCTCTTATAACGTATAACCTCTCTTACAATTCGCTACGATACCTTTAAGTAATCGCTTCGGGGCGTTGTAAATAGAATCGTAATCTAGTCGTATAGACGTAAGGATTTTCTCCTACTAATCCCTATCCTACTCTACTTTAATAACTTTTAAGCTTATACGCCTCGAAGTATCTATCGATATACTAATAATTAGATTTATCCTTACTAAATCGCTACCTAGGTTATTTAGGAACCCTTCCGATATCTATATCTCCTCGTTTAGATAATCTTCCTATAGCTAATAGAGTTATACGTACTACTAGACCGCCGTCGTCGTTATCGTAGTCGCTTCGGTCGAATCTACTAATCTACGTAGTATATCTTAAAGCAATTGTATACTACTATACTCGTCTAACCGTCTCTCTAATATCTCTAATAGGGTCTTCTTACTATCTAACTAGACTATGTTTTATAGTACCGATTCGATCTACGTAATAGGCAAATACTCTATCTATACCTCCTAGTCGCTATCTATAGCGGCCTCTAACCTTATCCTCTACGTCGCGGAATCGCCCTTCGCTATCTAGTATACTATAACATATTGCGACGGTACTCGGTATTAGGATATTATATCGAGCCTTACTCGTATACTACCCTAACTCCTATCCGCTTCTATCTACGTATAACGTTATATCCTTTTTACTTTATTACTAGGGAAGGCTTACGCGGCTATCTAGATCCTAGCGTAAGGTAGATCGACGGTTCGGTACTATACGAGCTAAATATCTCTACTCGTACCGTATATAACCCTAAACGGTTAGTATAGGCGAGGCTACTATTAAACCCTATTTGTCGTAGCGTAAACACTTACTAGTTCTTTATCTTACTATCTAGGTACGATTGTAACTATAACGCGGTCGTACGTAATAGTATCCCTATAAATATTCCAAGGTTCTAAGGCTTGTAACGCCTATAGGAAGACTATAGGTAGACTAATTTCTACTTAGGGTACCTTGCTATACTAGCCAAAGATCCTATACGCGTTAAAATCCTAAAATCAAAATTGTAACGACTAAAGGGCGTACTAGTATAGTATATAGACTACTATATAAAGCTATTCCTAGGTCGCGGCTATCTACCGATATTAGTAGTCTATAGAAATTATAGCTTAGCTTAAAGAATACTTCTATATCTATAAGAAATATCGAATTATCGTCTATCGTAATTATGGCTATACTATTCCTCCCCTATCGCTATATATATACCTAAAGACCTACTACAATCTACCTATACTATAGTATCGAGCTATCGTCTAAGGCTTAGAATAGTTCCCTTATATTACGTATACGATCGATTAAGTAGCTTAGCCCGAACTATTAGATCCCGCTATCCTAGGAATAGAGATCTATACCGATAGTTTCGCTTATTCCTAGGTCGATATAGCTAGGCAAGTATATCGGTTCGTTATTCGTAACCGGAATAGTATTTAGAGCTATTGTCGAGATAAATATCGCTAGGAGAACCCTAACGGCTAGGGTAGCTATAAAGAACATTAGCCTATATATACGTCTAATTCGCCCTAGAGGATTAGAGTATCCTACTAGTAGCCCTTCTATATACTAGAGTAGAAGCGTATCGTTAAAGTAGGCCGCTCCTCCGTACCTTAATCGTCTCTCGCCTCGTTCGCTAGTAATACTACTAATAGTAGTATATAGTCGAGTATTATCTTATCGTTATCCTAGTCTAGTATTGCGTCCTTTATCGCTAGTATTATTAACGACGTCGAGTAGGCGTAAGCCTACTATCCTCTACCGGTCGATAGCGTAACTATAGATTATACTACTCTTCCCTACTAGGTTCGCTAGTACGGGATTACTACCTACCTCTACGGTATAGAACCGTAATAACTATATAGCGCTACTACTATCCCTTAGCCTAAGTACGACCTCGTTACCGTATACGTTATACTCTATATATAGGAAGTCCTACTTTCCGCCTTTAACGCTACGTAGGATAGTCTAGACTATCTTATATCCGCTCCGGTACGTTACGCCCTCGCCTAATTCGGGAACGATTATAACTCGTAGGCATTCTACTTCCGATACTAGAAAATAACTAAGACTATACTTAACTATATCGCCTATACCTAGAAGCTTCTTTACTACTTCTATCGAGTCGTCTACCTATTTAGCCTTAGGAGCCTATTTTTTACTATAGCCCCGCCGAGCTTATAGCCTAAAGATACTATTTAAGTAACGCGTAGCTAGACCTCTACCTAGGAGCGGGTTCTCGTACTCGTTAATATAAACGGATTACTAGTTTAGCTACCTAGTAAAGGGGACGCGTCTAGTCTAGACAATCTCGCTAACGAACTCTAGTACCGTATTATTATTATACTTGTAGAGCTTATCTAGTACGATACTAGGGCCTACGAGTTTCGCTCGCCCCTAGTTAGCTTTTGCGCTACGTTCGCTATCTAGTATTAGACTAGCGCGTAGAAAGAGTCTAGTTATTTTATACCTATACTCTCTAGTATTATATAGATTATATAGCTCGCTCTCTTCTACTTCTACGCCTACGAGACGACTATAGGTCTAGCTAGTACGTCGAGTATCCTCGCTACTATCTATAGGAATATCTCTAGTTTCTTCTACGTATCTAGGGAGACTACCGTCGGTACTATTATCCAATAGCGGGCTAATATTACTACTACTACTAAAGCCTACGTATCGAGTTACTAGGTCGTTTAGGATAAGACCGAATAGGTTATAATATATAGAGACTATACCTACTCTATAACTAACCTATCTACCGTTATAGTAAATACGTTCTAGTCCTACTCCTATATCCTCCTTCGCGACCTCTTCCTCGATCGACCTACCTAGCTCGTACGATATTAGGATCTAAAAGATTACCCTAGTAACCCTTAGCGTAGATAGTACTTTACTTAGTACCCCGATAACGCCGCTATTCTAGCGGGATGTAGTTAATATCTCCTCTAGTAGATCTATAACGTCCCTATACTCGCCGGTACCTTTATCTATATATCTATATCTAGCGGGGAAGCCGCCTAGTAGGACAATGCCGTCGCTACCTACGAAGACAAAGTCTAATAATTCCTTTACTACCTCGCCGTCCTTGTCTATACGACTAGTAGGCAACTATATAGAGGGACCGAGTTACTTACGATAACGTAGACTAATACCTAGTTATCCTAGTCGATTACTATCTATAGAGATCGGATCTATATCTACCTTCGCTATTACAAGTCTTTAAATATAACTAGTAAAGAGAAATAGAACGTCCGCTTCCTCGACCTAACTACGAGTAACCTCTTAGTTAACTTCCTAATCTATATCTAGCCCCTTCGTCTCGCCTTTATACGTAAGCGGCTCCCTATAGTAGTAATAAGTAATACCTAAACCTACACAAACCCAAGGACTAGGTAGCATAGGAAGGGACTATAGGTAGTATGACCTATTAGGCTATAGGAAGCTATACTAGGCGGACTAGCTAGCGTAGTAGCCATAGAGGTAGTTGGTAGTAATTAGAGCCCTATAGTAGAGGCACATAAAACGTAACTAGTAATGTGTACTAAACGAAGGTTAATAATGTCTCCCCCTAGTAGGAAGAGGGCTATATGTACTAGTCGAGGCCCCTATCTAACTAGGCAGACAGGTATGTCCTAGTTGCTAGACAATATCCCTCCCTTTCTAGGTATCTAACTAGATACAACCCCGCGAACATGTACGCAAGAATCAAATAGGTATGCCTTTTAGTTACTACCTAAGGTAGCTTCCTAATCGCCCCCCTAGGGGCTATTAATCCTAGCGCCCTTTTCTCTAATAGCTTACCGATTGCTATACCGATCCAAGCTTATAGTACGTAGCTTAGCGAAGCTCGTACTTGCCGTAGCTCTCGCCTAGTACCTCGTCGTCCTCTTGTCGGTAGGAGAGGTTACCTACGGCATAGTAGCTCTTATCGCTATATATCTTGCACTCGAGATTAGCTTGAACTACTAGAGCTTCGCGAACCGCATCGTAGGCGCGCTAGTTCTACGCCTTAATATAGTTCCTAAGACCCCTATAATCCAATCCGAAGATCTAATTAAGCTCCTCTCGAATAGTAGGATTAGTCTATAGAATGCGACTAATAAGAGCGTCTAATATAGGACTAAGGCTAGTAAGTTAGATAGCGTAAGGAAACGCGTATAGAATCGCACCGCCCTAGCGAGTAATAGGTGTAAGGTACCGGTAAGCCTCCGCAACCTAAGCAACGGTAAGATTGAATCCCTTAACCTTAGTTCCCTTAATATAGTAGAAACCTAGATCTATGCGTATCCGAGTACCCGTACCGGCAACGTCGCTATTAGGTAGATACGGCATACTAAACGAGATAGAGCCTTCTAATAACGGCATTAAGATCTACTACGCAATCTTGCTATTAGCTTAGTCGCTTATAGCCTTCAAATCCTTAGGCATAAGGTACTTCTCGGTTAGCTCTCCTACTTAGCCGCTCGGTAGTACAAGACTACGAGCCTTAAGCTTCTATACCTATGTAGCGAAAACCTCTAGATCGTATATGTAATCGACGCCTTAAGAGTAGGCGAGCTTATCCTCCGCTTCGAAGGATACTAATACGCGGATTCTGTTAACGCTAATGCCTTCGACTAGTTCTAGAACATTGCTATTCAAGCGTATTGTCTCCGCTAGAGGTAAGTTACTTTTCTTAGGTATATCGGATTCGTAATGGAACTTAGTAGGCTTTAGTACGGATATAATCTCGTATACGTAATTAGGTCGAAGGGCGACTATAAGGAGCTATAGCGGTAGGTTCTATCGGACTAACTAGTTACTAATGCTATAGATCTATAGGGGATTAATGCCCGTCTACTTCTCCGGCGGATAGCTACGAAGATACTAGTAATATATCGTAAACTCCGCGACTATCTCCTATATTAGACTACTAGTCTTCCCCTTTAGGTTCTTAGCCTAATCAAAGACGTCGATAACCGC
>LFZO01001112.1:0-12487 GCA_001578225.1 Pseudocercospora musae | reverse complement strand
TTAAAGTTAGAAAAGGACTTTATAGGATAAAACAATTAGCATCCCTATAGCACTATAATACTATAGATACTTTAAGAAGCCTTAGACTTAAGGTAATAAAGAGTAATAGCTATCTCTTTATTAGAAAAGGAATTATAGTTATCCTTTATATTAATAATTTCTAGATCTTTAGAAGAAACTAGAAGGACATTAACAATCTTATTAATAGCCTAAGAAAGAAGTATACTATCAAGATTATTAAGACTAACCTATTCCTTAGTCTTAATATCTAAGAAGACTAGAACTTCCTAAAGGTATCTTAGAAGTATTATACTCTTAAGAAACTAAAGAAGTATAGACTTAACAAGTGTAAGTCTGTTAAGTATCTACTTAATAAGCTACTATATACATTTAATAGAGAATGTATAGTAGTAGACTATAAACTCTTTAATAAATTCATTAAAGGGCTCTAATAGCTTTCAAATTAGACAAGGCTAGACATTACTATATCTATAAACTACCTTGCTAGGTTCCTTTCAAATCCTAGACCTAAATATATTAATATAGCTAAGCATATCTAGAAGTACATTACTAGAATACCTAAAAAGTGCCTAGTACTCAAGAAGGGTAGTACTACTAAGTTAGGATTAGAGATATGTCTTAAAGCTTTTATATAGATCTACTCTAATACTAATTTTACTACTAACCTAGGCATAGCTAGATTAGTTTTAGGATTCCTAGTACTTATGTCTAGAGTACTAGTTATCTAGAGATTATAGCTTTAAAAGGAGGTTGTCTAGTTAAGTACTAAAGCTAAATATGTTTCTCTAAATAAAGTAGTAAAGGAGCTTAGATAGCTTAGGAATCTTTTAGATAAAATCAAGAGATTTACTAGTCTCTCAATAAAGTATATAACAATTAATGTTAATAACTAGTTAGTAATCTACCTTATAGAAAACTACACAAATTTAGGGAGAAGCAGGTATACTAATCTAAGAAATTACTGCTATAGAGAATAGTTTGATAAGGGCAATATTAGGATTAAATATATTAATACCTACTATCAAATAGCTAACTACCTAACAAAGCTAAGGTTAAATAACTAAATCCTATAAAGTAGGATTCTCTAAGTCATTCTTTTAGAATTTTATTTGTTCTAGAACTAGAAGACAAACTTAATACATTTATTTATATTTTATTAAAATTAATCTTAAAACTAAGTATAGAGCTTTTTAGCCTAGGTATTATTTAACAACCTAGGCTCTAAACTAAAATGCTAGGAAACAAACTAAGCCTAGTATAGTTTTTAGATCTTCTCTAGTATAACTAAACTAACTAACTATAATTAAGGATAGCGATACCTACTACCTCTAAAAGTAGAACTATTAGTAAACCTCCGGTAATAATCGGATTCAATACGCCTAATTGTATAATGTATAGCCTCTATTACTTTACTATTACTATCCCTTAATAAATAGTTAAAGTTAATAACAATCTGCCTACGCTATAAACTATCTCTACTAACAAAGATCTCCCGAGCTCGATTAATAATAACTGTATTCGGTCCTAGTATACTACTTGAGCCTTAAGACCTAACCAAATTAGCCCTTAAGCGAGCTAACTAAGAACGAGGAGTTAACTAGTATCTAGAAGTACTACAATAGCTATACTAAAGTCCCTATCTATTATTAATATAGGTATTGTAAAAGAAAGTATTACTAGCTACGTTTATACGCTAGATCTTGTTATATCTAATAAATACCTTGCCTTATGTATTGTTTGTATAGTACTAGCAAGAAGGAGTCTACTATACAATACTAGTACTTGCTTTAGCTAAAAGGCTAGGTAAGTAGTTAATATAGCTACTTATGTTAATAGAACCCTAGCTATTGAATCTAGGATACTAGACTAAAGGAATTGGATTACTAGTAGTATTGTTAAAGAAACCTATCTACTAGGAAGATAGCTTTATAGGCTAACTAATACTTTTACTACGGTTCTAGGCCTTAAGCATCTATTAATACTAGTTGAGGTTAACCTTGCTTAAATAAAGTCTAGAGGCAAAAGTAGTATTAACTATAGCCTAGAGCTAACTATTAGTCATATTTGTAGTAGCTATAATGAATCCTATTAAACTAGGACTTGTTATTAAATATCATGAATAAGGTGCCTATATCCTATAGAAGCATTTTCTTAATAAGTAGAGTCTTAGTTAAGGCTATAATACTAGTAGTACTTTAGGGGTTAGCTACAAAAGTAGTACTTAAATAGTAACTCCTACTTTCCTAACCTTTATTATTATTACTATCTTCCTTATTATTATCCTTAGTAGTAGCTATAGAAGCCTTCTTTTTTAGCTTCCTATCCTTCTTAGGCTTCTTGCCCTTCTTAGACTTCTTACTATCTTGCTTAGTATCCTTGTCCTAATATTCCTTCTTCCTTTTAGGATACTACTTCTAGTATTAGGCATTAGTATACTTTGCTTTCTTATAGATTTAACACTTATCGTTATTATTAAGTATCTTATAATTAGCTAGAGTAGATACTAATCTTCCTTAGTTTAGTAGATTAGTATTTAATAGTAGCTTCTCTTTTCTAAGAGATATAATTATTACCTATAGGGTTTGGTTAGCCTTCTTAGGCTTGTTGTTATGCTTCTAGCTTCTAAGCTATTTATAACCTTGAAGGCTATTTACAAACAGTATTCTAATAACTAGGTTAGGGATTTTAATATCCTCTACCTTTATATTAGTCTAAAGATAAAACTATTTAGTAGCTATTTAGTACTTAAGGACCTATGCTTAGAAGTCTTTATAGTACTTTAGGATACTTTCTATAGTTTGATTCTATAGCTTAATTAAACCGATACTTTTTAGTATATTATAGACGTCTACTATAACAATTAGCTTAAAGGTTATTATAACGGTTTAGTAGTATTTCTATACCGTTTTATAGGTATTACTAAAGTTAGGTCTTAGGTTATCTACTATCCTTTTTAATAGGATACCTTTTGCTTAGTAATCTCCTTCTATGAATTCCCTTAGTACTAGCTTATACTTAGTTTTAGCTAAGACTAATATCTATAGAGTATCGTTTATAACTATTATAGTATCTTAATAGCTTTCTCTAGTTAGCATAACCTCTAAGTTATACTATTCTAGATTATAAAAGATATATTTAAAGACTTTTTCCTTAATAAGCTTCCCTTCTAGGATAGTTTTCTAAGTATAAAAGTTAGTATCCTTCTTAAGGATCTTATTATTAGATTTGTCCTTATACGCTATTTTATTGTTTAGCTAGATCTTTCTACTTAGATTCTCTAATTATACTTATTTAGGCTAGTACTATAGGGTAGACTAATCTTAGTTATTAACTCTAGTAGTTCTACTTAATCTATAGTTACCCTTCTTAATAATAACAATCCTTAGTCTATTCTCTTAGATAGGATAAGCTTAGAGCGCTAGGCTTATAACCTATTATAAATTAATAGTATAGATCGAGACATTCGTAAATTGCCTACTAAATTACATAAACTATAGAAGGTAGCTAGCTAGTCAACCTTTATATGTCCTTATTAGTGACCCTAAGTTAGTATGTAACAGACTGAATAAGTCTGTAACAGTAGCCCTGAATCAGTGCCCTTAAAAGCCACCTGTTATTGTTCCTCCCCTGTCACCTTGGCATGCTGACTGATATACAACATCGATGACGCTCAGCAGGTCGCGAAGGCTACGGACAGCACAATCGCAATCGATGCTGTTCGTAGCTGCTCGCTCAATGAAGCGATTGATCGTAGGTTTGGCTGCTATGGCATAGTCCTGCAACTCCTTGAATGCCGTGGTACGCTGCAGAGGACCAATGCGCCATCGAATGCCAAAGATGACAGTTGTTGCCCACACGACCGCGGGGGTAAGATGCTGGTGAAGACCCGATTTTTGCGTTGTTTTCTGCGTACTGTCCGACATGATCACATCCACCAGTTCAAATATTGCTCGTGTCTATGCATCGCGCGGAGGCTGTGGCTTTCTGCTGATATGATCTCCAGCAGCCACGCCATAGCAGGTCAGTGGACAGAAGAGCATTTTCTGGTTGAAGGCGAACCTTTGCATGAGCTGGAGCGCATCAGGACTGTGTTCCGGTTCCGCAAATGCTGAGGTGAGTCTATTGCGTGCCGACGAGGGCTGAAGTAGTAATATGCTCATCGAGCTCTCTGTACGCATGTATGGAGGAGGCATGGCCAAAACATTACGCCTCGCTCGCTTGCAAGACAATTCCGAAACCCAAGTTCAGACTCTCTCACATACTCCGATCATGCCCCAAACCCCCAAAGACCGACCCATAAGCCATCTAAGCCATATTAATCCTCCCATGAGCTCACATGCCTGTTCCACGAAGCCTGAAATCACATCCATCTAACACGGTACACTTAATGTATGCAATACAGATGCAAGTGCTGAAATCAGACGCTCGCTGTCGAAGTAAAAGCTGCACGCCCGCCGATCACCGCCCACAAGAGCGACCCTAGATGCCCTTGATAGCGACAGTCCGCTCGCTCTCAAGCTTGGCCTTGTTGCGGTCCTTCTCCTCCTGCTTGCAGTCTTCGAGACCGGTGCAGTTGTGACTCTCCAACATTCGATGCTTGCCGCAGAAGTGACCTTGGCAGAAAGCGCAGTCGCCGACGATGCGCTGTGCTGCATCCTTGCAGTCCTTGAAATTGCAGCGAATCTTCTTGGGTGCGCCGCCACGGATTGGCAATGCCATGTGTAATGTGGACTCTCGCGTCACATTGTAAGATGAGAGGGTTGCGGAAAGATCGCTGAGGTGGCTCCCTGCATGCGTCACGCGGAGCTTGGCTTCGGGAGTGTTGGTTCGCAGGGCGACCAGGGAGCGGAGTGTGCCGACGGTGGTGGACTCGGGGATTGTGATGGGGAATGCTAGGAAATGTTAGAATTGGCCGAGGAGATGCTATACTGCTCATGCTTACTGTCACCGGCGACGTTCTTGACGAAGATCTGCATAGTTGGCTCAGCCTCGGCTGACGAGGCACGGCTGGAGAGGGATGAGACGGAGCTGATGCTATTGGAGCGCATGTTGGCGGAAGTGATGGGTGACGGAGATGTGGGTGTATGGAAATGATCGCCGAGTGATATGTGACAATGTCTTCGCCCAACACGAGTCTTGCGGCGAGGCTGGTGGTCTCAAGACGCTGGGCTACGCTTGAGTAAGGCCGGCTGATGCTGGGGTCGCGTGCTTGATACTGGCGAGTGTCGCTGTTTGGCTAGAGGGTATGGCGTGTGGCTTACTGGCGCTGGCGATGGCGATGGCGATGGCAATGGCGGTGGCAATAGTTGGTGGTGGTGGAAGAGAGACGGAGCGAAGTGCAGTAGGAGCGCAGGTGGGCAGGCTATAAGTAGGTTCTAGGTGATTAGCAACTAGCTTGAGGACTGCACAATTCACTTGCGGCCGGCACGTGCTGCCGAATCAGCCTCCCATCCGAACACCCACCCGAGTGTGACGTAGAAGTTCTCCCAGCAAAGTCTAACACCGCGATTCACCCTCCGAGACACCTGCAATGCAATCAATGCAATCCCAGCCAGGCTGTGACAGGCACCTTGACTTCTCGTCTTCTCTTTCTCCCGCCCGCCCGCCAGTCGTCCGCCTCAGTCCGGCATTCATGCATATATTGCCGAGTGCAATCCATGCCCTGCGTCAACATTCTAGCCCCGTCATGTGCCAGGGCCATCTACGTGGCCACTCACTTACCGTCTGCGTCTCGCGTCATGGGAACAGCATGATCAGGCATGAGCCGCCTTGGACTTGGGGCTGGCGACTAGTTCTTTGCCTCTGCGATGGCGAATGAATGACCACGCTGGAACACTATCTCACGCTTACCGCGCGCTTGATGCCGCTGCATACTGCCAAGACGTTCCAACGCATACGTCAAGGGATCGAGCTGGTCTAGACTATATTCACTCCAGACTTCGTCGACCACTCTGCCTACCACATGCCAACGGCCACGACAACAGCACGCAAAGCTTCAATTAATATCGGAAATATCGTGGACTCCTCGTCCCAAGATGACCCGAATCCCCTGTGCTTGGTCTAAATACGGCTACCACCGAATTGCTTAGCTTTTCTACCCTATAGCCAACGCTGAGCATCTTCGACGACCCAGACTGTGGAGTCGGTATCTAGAATTGCGGCTCAATGAAGAAGCAATGTAAAGAGTGTATGCCTTGCGAACAGAGAGGCAGTTGAGAGCATATGTGACTGAGGTGAAGGTAAGCGCCGATGAGACAAGAACACTAACGCAGCAGTGCGAAAACCGTAGAGCATCTGCAATTCGCCGCCTGTAGGACCTCCTGCATCCATCTTGCGACCCGCGCAGATTTCAGCAGTCAAACTTGTCCACCATCGGATACGCAGTCTGGAGAGCCTGGCTGATCACGCCTGGAAGTTGATGGCAGTCAGCCGAAGACACTCGGAAATCATATAAAAGTCCTATCGACTCACCATTTCGACCATTGGGTGCGTAGAACTTCAGACTTGTGCCTGCATCGTATGTAGGCCCTCCTCTAGGCTGAGTCTCGGATGGGACATCGTGTCCGGCAATCATCGAGCACTGCCAGTCGCAAATGGTATCTTGGCATAAGTTCGTTTCCGGGGACCCAATCTTGCTGGCAATGGTGTCAAAGACTGAGTTGCAACCTACACCGTGATTGTACACGACGCCGATCATGATACTGAACTCCTGCCAGCCGCTGACGAGATCCTTCGACTGACAATCTGCCGTGTTCGCATCTGGAACGCATGCTCCATGATTGCAGTTCAGTCCAGAGGATCCTTCGTGTACCGGAAGTGCAGTGACAAGAGACAACAGGGCCGACAGAATTGGTGTGAAGAAATGCATGGTGGTTGGCTGCATTGATCGTGTGCTGCAGCATCTTTTGGGGCTCTGAGCGTGTTCTTATACGCCCGTCATTCCAGCAGACCTTGTTGCTCCAAGATCAAACCTCGATGCTATCGACTGGTGCACAAACAGAACTTGCGATTCCGGGCAACACCGATATCCCAAATTTGAACCTTCAGGAGTCAATTAAATATGTGACTACAGGCTCGGGCAGGAACACGGCCCATTGAACCAGTAGAATTGAGGCATTGCGGGATGACAGTTCCATGCATACATCGTCGTGGTGGCCTTCAGCCAAGGAAGAGTATCTCACAACTGACAGTTTCTTGCGCGACTACGAGGCCCGAACTTCATACCCGCTGAAGTATGTATCATAGTCATGTGGTCTCGACCTTGTGGATGTCTAACCACGAGCGTGTGCACCACCAGCCGTCGGAGCCCAAAGTCTTAGACGGAGCCTTGAAAGACAATCAATACTTGATAAACCCTTCTCCATCCGCTCTGCTAATTGCAGGAACCTCAACTCGAACCTTCTACGTTCCTGCAGCATACATACATCCTTGACAATGTTCCTTCAGCTATGTTCTCTACCACAATACTGCTCCTCGTTGTGGTTGTTGCACTGATAAGTCCTGTGTCGGCGAAGAACGCAGTCGTGGACGCAACAAGTGAAGATTTGACATCTCTACTTAAGCGCCACAGTGTGACGCTCGTGAACTGTACGTATTCCCCCGACATCTCCTGATGCTTCCAAACTAACAGCACTGCTGGAGATGGATCGCGTTGGTGCGTTGGTGTGGACACTGCAGGCTTCTGGCTCCGACATACGAGGATGCCGCAAATTTTCTGGCAGGCCTGGATCTCAACCTGGCGCTTGCTCAAATAGATTGCAACGAAGCGCCTGAGAAGTGCTCAGATAGTAATGCCTATCCGACTTTGCGACTGATAAGCACTCATGTGGAGACCAGCTGGAACATGAGCTGGATCGACACCACAGACTCTAGATCGGCGTCAGACTTCGACGTTTGGAAATCTATGGGACACAGCATTGCCTTGGACTATGAGCTCTTAGCTCGGAACCGCGATGACCCCAGTATCGTCTACGGCAACTACCACCCCGATGTTTATTTCAATCTAATTGGCGCTTGTCTGCCGTACTTTGATAGCAGAAGAACGATACTCTTGAATTCCCTCGAGCAGAAGGCCTTGCGAATCGAGCTCGAGCAATACAATGCCTCTCGTTCATCGCATGATCCAAACCGAACATTCTGGATCACTTCTGTGGCTTTCATTGACCGACCGAGCAATTATCGAGCTCCAAGGCCAGATGACAGAACACGCAGCAAGTTCAGCTGGAGATGTGCAGACATCGGCGATCCGCCATGGTACCAGTACGTCTGGCACGTGAACTTTGACAGTTACGGACGCATTGGGTGTATGAGAAGGAGGTTTCTCATTCTTCTTGACAGACTGTCTTTTCACGTACCGACTCCGAGACCATTATGGCTCATCCTATTCGTGCCCCTTACGGTCCTCGTGCTGGTCAAGCTGAGTACCAAACGGAGACAACGACAATGGTCACGAGCACGAGGTGGCTTCGATAATCAATGGTATGGAGGGATCTTCCATAGTCGGCCGAAAAGCAGCAAGAACAGAGTCTACTCGGCCAACCCATTCGCCGATAGGCCAACCACAAGATCTGTCCTGGGTCCGGGACCAGATTTCAAGAAGCCATAAGGAAACAGAAACAGGCACTTCCCCATACGCCAACTACCGAACACAGTATACACCACCAAACTTCGCGACTTATGTCCCAGATCGCCATGGCCAGCCACCCCAGCACTCCAGTTCCCTACACCCGCCTCCTCAACTTCCTCCGGCAATCCACCACCAAACCTTCTATAGGCTCCTGGCTCGAATTCCCCGGCTACACATTAGCCTCCACAATCGCCTCCTTCGCTTTCTACGACTGGATCCTCATCGACTACGAGCACGGCGACGTCTCCGACACAGAAATGTACCATTCCGTCGCAGCAATGGTTTCCCAAAACGTCTCTCCCATAGTTCGAATCCCAGGCAGTGAACCATGAATATAACACGTGCTCTCTATGCCGGAGCATGTGTGAGACTGTAGAGCAGGCTGAACGTGTGGCGAAAGCGGCGAGATATCCTCCGAAAGGCGCAAGAGGAACGGGAGGTTTGTTTGCTCCTACTCAAGGACATTTTGGGATTGATGCCAGAGGGTATCTGAAAAATGCCCACGAAATTATCACTATAATCCTGTAGAGTTAGTCTCCTTTAGGCGAGGAGATCTGTGAAGATATTGCTGCCATCGACGGAATTGATGCATTATTCATAGGACCTAATGACTTGGCGAGTAGTATGGGAAATTTTGATCAAGATACCGGAAATTCAGGAAGCTGGGAGAAAAGTGCTGGAAGCTGCGAAGGCCAAGGCGAAATTCGCATCAGATTTTTTTTAGGTGCTGGGGATGCGAAGCCGAAGATGTGAGGAGGGTTGGGGGTTTGTGAATTTGGGGCTGATATTGTGGGAAATTGGGAGCTGGATGGGGAGTAAGATGGGGGGAGTTGAGAAGTTTTGATGATATTAAGAGGGAAGGTGATGTGGTGATATTGTCACTATGCTGTGACTTTGACTTCATGTTTCGGCATTTCTGCTACATTGACGATTTCCAACCTGCCTGTCGGTTGAAGTTCTTCATCATCAATGTTTCGTTCTGATGAGATTGTCTCATCTGGCCATTGGCTCTTTATCATTCTCTCCCCACTTACTAGTCTATCGATATTCTGTTTCACAGAAAATACAATATCCCAAGTATATTCCTCATGCATCTTTCCCTTCTGATGATCTGGACTGATGTCGCTGTCATGTTCGCTCGTTCCAGCAGGTCGGTGCGTAGAGATTAGCGGAGGGTATGTCGAGAAACAATCGAAAGGTTGGATGTGGCCTCCTCGGTGTGCACAGACTTCTGAAACTGCCGAGTCGTACGGGATCACATTGCTGCGTAGAGATGCTACGAGCTTTCGTGCTCCTGCCTGGGTCACGGCATACGCGAACGTACAGCTGCCACCTTTTTGGCGGTAAACAAGTCTGGTCGAGTTTGTTTCTACTTCGGGCATTACGTGTGGTTGTGCCCATCGTGAGTGACGGTGTGAGGTGGGTGGTACTGTAATGTCGTTCTCAAGGAAGTAGATTGGTTGTTGTGCTTCTGATGGACCTGATTTGCAGTGACCTGGCCAAAGAAGGTCCCAGCCTGTTCCGTAGGGTGATCTGGTTGAATTTGTCGATGAATCTTGATCTTGGTCTTGTATGAGATTTACTCCTGTGGCGAACTGTGACATTTGAGTCTTGATGGAATAGTCCCAGTCAGCATCATCTTCAAGGATAGAGCTGATTGAAGATGGTTCTCGATGATGTGATCGAGGACATTCATGTGAGCTCGCCATGAACCCAGCAAAGACATTGCTTGCTTCCACCCTGCAGGAATGGCTTTCTTGGGCACGTCTTCGCCCATAATGCCTGGCCACCATTCGATGTCGAGACCGGTGATGCCGGCAGACAGCGTCATCATATCTCGTTTATCTGTCCTTCCTGGGAGACCGATTGCGAAGACTTTCTGGAACTTTGGATTATCACGTTAGCTATGATCCCGCAGTGAAAGCGACCGGACATACACCAAGAGTCCTGTTGAATAAATCACTCTGGACACCAAATTGCGTGGCGACATCCTGCTCTGAAGCCGTAGATGTGTGACCAATGAGAATGTATGCAAATATCGTCAATGTCACAAACAAGACGCCTGCGCCGACATGGTAAGGTCGCCGTGAGATCGGCTTTTGTAGTGATAGATTGGCCCACTCTTCCAGTTTCGAGGCCATTCATGCCTCGAGGTCGACTGGGTTTCTGACATGTTCACCAGCGATACTGGGGGACTGTGAGTTCGAGCAAATGAAGTCGAAGGTTTTCAAGCCATGACGAAAAGACAACCACCTCACGCGACACTCCTGAAGTCGGGAGTCTCCTCCAGGTGGCCAAGCTCTTCTAGGTCTCTGACTCTCTGACAAGGGCTAGGCCTACTGAATGAATCTAAGACGCTCCCAAATCTGACCTAGTGCCCCGGGAGTTGATCGCGCGTGGCTTCGAGCTTGTGCATAATATCAATGATCAATGATCAATCAGATATCTCGCGAACGGTCTGACCTGAATATTAGAGTAGTGAGGAGTTCTGTAAGGTCTGAAGACCTCGTATGCCGATGAGACCGCACATCTAATCAGCGCTGCATATCTATCTCCAATTAGACGAAAAACTAGGTGTGTGTATGCTTATGTAATTGTGTTGCACGTGTTCCGCGATAGAGTTACTAGTTTCCGTAGCGGTACTAATCAACCCTAACGCTTCCTAAATAACCTCCCGCATAGACTACTATATATCCTTTATTTTTCGTCTAATCCGGTTCTATTAGATTTTATAGAGGCTATATAATCTATTAGGAGAATAGATAGAATACAAATAGCGATTATACTCTTTATATACGGAAATCTCAAAATCCGCTATATCTTATTACTATATAATTATAAAAAGAACCTTATTCTTTAATTTTAAGTAATATCGAGTACTCTACTAAGCTATAGCCTTATAGAAGTACTAAAATCGCGCGTTATAGTCTATATAATCTATCTACCGGATTCGACCTATCTATACTATAGTCCTACCTAACCCCTTTGTAATAATCCGCTATAGTATCTAGCTATATCGTAAGTAACTAGTAAGTTAACTCCTACTCCTCTCCTTCGATCTAGGATTCGATCTAGGATACTACTAGCCTAGCTACCTACTAATACTACAATACCTCGGCTAACTACCTATATTAGGAAGAGAAGTAGGAACGCGTTTATAGTAAATACTATCGATATAAGGTCGATAACTCTATAACCTACCTAGGCGAAGCGCGTTATAGGATAGCTCTATATTGTATTAGGTAGGTTTAGTACTTCTACTAAGTTATCTTAGGTAAGAAAGAGCGTTCGTAAAGATCGCCGGATCTAGAGTAGCCTCTAAAATAGCCTACTTATAAGGCCTATAGTAGTAGTATCGGTTCCTATAGAGCTAGAGCGAATATCTAAACTAGGAGGAATTCGTAATATTATCGAGTATATAATCGAATATATCTACTCGTATAGTCTAGAGTCGATTCGCGCTATAGTATATATAGTAGACAATATAGACCTTATATACTTATAATATCCTATAATCGAGTCTAGGATAAGGTAGATACTTAATAGACTATACGACTAGTCTCTATAGTAGCTAGAGCGAAAGCCGCTAGATATATAAGTTCGAGTATTATAGGCTCTAATCTACTAGCGATAGGATATCCTATTTATCGCTAAGACTAGCCTAGGCAAGAGTCTTATATTCTAGGTATTTACTATCTTAACTAGATAGATCGCCCTTTAGCTTATTCCTCTTAGTCGACTTAGAACTAAGTAGTATACGGATCTTATCCGAATCGTAGGGGAATATATAAATCCCGTATTAGTTATAGTAGAAACTAGATAGAATAATCTAGATATAAT
>LFZO01001111.1:8652-21148 GCA_001578225.1 Pseudocercospora musae | reverse complement strand
TAGGGACTATCGTAGTCGCTATCGATTCTAGTAGGGAAGGTTATAGTAAGGTACTAATATAGTACGATAGGGAGGAGCTATCCGTATAGCATCCTATGTAATATAAATCTAGTTTATAGAACCCTACGGAGGCGCGATACGATATAGGCAAGAGAGAGTACCTAGGGGTCTACAAAGCGCTTAAGAAGTTCTACCTATAGCTATTCGGTATCTACTTCTAGCTTAAGGTAGATACGAATACTTTAGTCTACTAGCTTAATCGAGTAGCTTCTAACTTACCGAATTTAGCTATAGCTAGGTAGGTAGTATAGATCTATCTCTTTAACTTTAACGCTATCTATGTTCCTAGAAAGCGACATTCTACTATAGATACCTTGTCTCGCAAGCCGATTACGGACGAGGACATAGTAGAGATATAGGAGGAGGAGGACGTCGATGCCGTAATAGACCGTACGTTCTTTTCGACCTTCTATATTAATACTTACCTAGTAATCGAGGTAGAAGATACTATAGCTATAGGTATAGATAAGGAATAAGGAGCCGAGGGCGTCGAACGAGCTAATATACTTAATAGGGAATACTCTAACGACTCCTACTACATCGCCTACTTCCTTACTTATAGTAGGAGAGCGCTAGGGGTCTCTAGAAGCTAGGATCGTCGCATTGTTAAGCAAGTACGACGGTTCGTAGTTAAGGATAGGCATTTATAGCGATAGTCTATAGTTAACGTCCCTCTATAGAGAGTTATCGATAATGTAGAAGCTAGATAGGAGATCCTATATACCCTTTACGAGGAGAACGGTTACCGAGTAGCCGAGGGAACTTTTAATCTATTAAGAAGGCGGTATTAGTAGGATAAAGTCTAGACTAACGTTTCTAGGTACTATAAAGGCTATCCCGAATGTACGTTCCGTAATAGTTACTACTAGGCTAGTAAACTTCGTATACCTACTTAGTAGTCGGTTAGGGAACGCTAGTATATAGACGCGGTTTACATTAATAGTAGCAATAGTATACTAGTAGCTCGAGAGGCGTTATCTCGATAGCTAGAAGTATAGTACTTCTATTTATCCTCGAAAAAGATTACTACGACGTATATAGCTAAGTTCCTATAGAAGGACATCTTTTGTAGATAGGGTACCCTAGCCGAGATAGTACTTAACAACGCTCTAACTAACTTTGCTAAGGAGATCTAAGTACTAATCGTTAGCTACGGAGCTAAGATAGTTAAGATCTTACTATACTACCCTAAGTCGAATACTATAGTCGAAGTTGGATATAAAGCCCTTCTTAATACTATTACTAAGCTTATAAATAGAGGGAATAGGCGGATGCCGATTACTAACTATATATCCGCTATCCTATAGGCCGACTATACTACTACCGTTAGGATAACTAGCCTTATACCTATAGAAGTTATAATAGGGCAAGAAGTAGTCCTATCTATCGAACTTACCTATCGTACCTATAGTGTTTTCGATTAGGGATTAGTTAGGGACCGTTCCGACCTTTTATACTTACGCGCTAAGGCTCTAGAAGAGATAACAAGTACTATAGAGGAAGGCCTTACTCGCTAAAGGCGCCTCTAGAAGGAGATAAAGTAATACTTCGACGATACTTAAGGCATAGATTACGCCTCCTTTAAGGAAGGGGATCTCGTACTAGTCTTCCGGTCGGAGCTAAAGACGAGCTTCTTATATAAACTTGCTTTCTACTAGAAGGGGCCGTATCGCGTTTAGGAAGTACTCTATAAAGGCGCCGCTTATCGACTTTAGGAGCTAGATAGCTCTATACTAAAGCATACGTAGCTAAGGGCTAACCTAAAGAAGATAGACTTTATAAGGGAACCTACTATACCTCCTTAAACCGATAAGGAAGTATTAGTAGAGGTAGAGAATATCGCTAGAGACCTTGACCCGTTCCGCGAAGATCTAAATACCGTTCTAAACGCTAAGCTACTAGAGGATTTTGTATACCTATAAATAAGGCTTAGTAAGCTATTAGTAATAACTCAAGAAGAAAGGGACGGATATATACGAGTTAGCTTCGTATAATTTAGCCTATAGTCGGAGTTAAAATCGGAGTTAGAATTAGAGTTAGAATCGGAGTTAGAAACGGAGGTCAATACCGATACTAGGTCTTAACTAGACTAGATATAGGAGCTAGACTACGAGTCTAACGACGGAGAGCTAGACGATAGCTAGTTTACTAACGAAGATCCTAAAGTCCTAGAAGCGCTAACTAGTAGGTAAGGCGACTTGCGACCGGATATTTAACGTTTCCTATATTTGTTTGTTTAATTGTTCTATCTAATCTTCCTTTCTATAATACTATCGTACTAGCTATATATATTTCCTTTATACTTGCCTTGTTTTTAGAGTTTACCTTTAGGATTTCGACTTATAATAACCCCTAGGGGGATAATTAGTAGGAGCTATTAGCTACTAAGCTATTTCTTTATCGAGGTTCTACGATATATTAGCTTTACGCGCGCTATCGGTAGTAGCTAAGCGAGATATATAGAAAGGGAGGCGCCTACGAAGCCTTACTAACTAGAGAATCGGTCGCTTATTAGGAACCGATACTAGCGCTTAAGGGTAGCTACGCTAATCGGGGGACTACCTCCCTATCTATAAGCGGTAGGAAGGAAGGAATATCTAGAAAAACTAGGTTACGAGTAGCCTACATAGGAGGGGCACGGACTACTTTTATATAAGGATCTATTAGGTAATCGATCGGAAGGGAATCTTGCGATCTAATAATCCCTAGGGGAGTTATTAGCGAAAAACTTACTAGGACGTTCCCTAGAAAGCTAGGTCGTAAGGCGACTAATAGCGATATACTAACTTAGTCTACTATTAGATAGGTAGGTAGTAGGAGCGGAGCTATAGCTAGGAATATATATAGAGCGCCGAGAAAGTGAAACTTTACTTCCTAAGGTTTCGGGATAGGCCGCCTACGTGCCTATATATATACGACTATTTAAACATAAATTTGCTCGAACCTCCGAGCAATTACCTATATATACGTGCCTATAGTTATAAGTAAACATCTACCTACGGTCTTTGTTCTAAAGCCCTTATTAACGGGCGCCTATACCTACCTATCTATTCTTTCCTCCGACTAACTAAGCTTCCGATATAGCTAAAGAATAGCGACTCGTTCCCGCTAACCTAGCTCCCTCTACTTCTTCTTCGACCGCCTATCGGTTTAGTTAGCCTACTACTATTGTCTAGCTAGGCTAGAGCGCTACTTCGCTCGGAATCTTTATAGTTCTAGAGAATAGCGAGCTCGGTTAGGTTACTAACCTTACCGACGCCTTTAAGATTGTTATAGGTATTACTAAACGCTAGGCAAAGATCGAGGCGACTCGGTAGCTACTTACTATCCTTAATAGGGCTAGCGAGAGCCTATTAGTTACTATTGCCGCTAGCATAATAGGTCTACGCTACGAGATAGGTAGTACCGTCGATTTCAAGAATCTAGTTCTCGAGGACAAGGAGCTCTCTAAGGCCTATCCGTCGCTCGCTATTATCGAGGAATAGGGTATTAATATCCGCTACCGACTTAACTATCTAATCGTAATCCTCGAGTATTAGGGTAGTCCGATAGCGCTCCTATAGAGCCTAGTTAACTTCGCTTATAATAGCGTAGAGCGAGCTAAGAACGTTACTACCTTCGTTAATAAGAACAAGAACCGTCGATAAGGTACTAAGCTCGTTAGTAAGACAATAATCTACCGAGTTATGTCTACTCCTAAGAAGACCGGTTAGTAGAACCTAAGCCTTACGTTTACTAATAGCGACTTCGACTCGAAGTATTATAAGAAGTATAAGAAGGAGATCGCTACTATTAACCTAGGTAGCTAGGAGGTAGTATAGCTACTAGCTAACAAGGAGTACCGCATTAGTAGTTCTAGGTTTATTATAGAGGGACCGGCTCGCATTATACCAACTATTACTCCGTCTTAGCGCTAGGCAATCTATTATTAGGCCGAGGGGTAGAAGGTAGTAGACGAGGTAGCTACCTAAGAGCTCGCCGCCTAAGAGAATACTAGGCCGCGTCGTACTACTACTTAATAGATCCGCCTATAGCAAGAGCAAGCTACTAAGATAGCTAAGCTACGCTAGTAAGAGGAGGAATATAGGCAAGAGGCGTTACGCCTCGAGGCTATAGTAGCTAAGGAAGATACTAAGTCGGCTAGTAGTAACGGTAGAGGTAAAGAGATAGATTTTGAGGTAGAGATTAAGGACATCTATACTAACTATACGGGTAGCTAGTTCGGTCGGTTTATAGCCGAGCTAGATACTATAAGCGTTAAGGGAAAGGATATTAGCTCTTTTGCTATAGTCTATAACCTAGCTCGGTAGTTTAAGGATCTATACGACCCTAACGAGCTAGAAGATATCTACGCTAAGTACCTTAAGATCTATACGAAGTTCTATAGTCTCCGCCTAATTAACGCGAAAGATAACCTTACTAATCGGCTCTTTCTACTTAGTAAGAACGGTAATATAGAGGAGGAGTTTAAGGCCTTTCGTAGTTCTAGTAAGGCTTACTACTTCGCTAGTACCCTAGTTACTACTATACTAGTAGTACGTCTCGGCTTATATACCTTTACGCTAGTTTAGTCTAACGTACTAGTTATGCTAGACTAGTTTCTATAAGTAGTCGCTCGGGCCTTCGGATAGCCGGAAGTTATAGTAGTAATAACCGAGCAAGGTAGTACGGCAATTAACAACATCCTTAACTAAGCTAAGAACCTAAAGGGCAAGGTATATAGTCTAATAGAGGAGATAGTCGTAGAGGTTACGATATATTACTAGTATCTCTATAGCTACCTACCGGAGAAGTAGACTAGTATTAACCTACTATAGATCTATAGTATTAGTAACTAGCTAGTCCGATAGAACCTACCGTTATAGCTCCTTATAGTCGCCCTTCGACCCGATTACGCGTATAAGCTTATCTCTATACCGAAGCCTACTAAGTTCTATTACGAGTACGATATACTTAAGAAGAGTAACTTGCCTCTAGTAGAGACAATACGCTTAAATAGTAACGTTCTAGAGCTAATCGAAGGCATCGGCGCTAATCGAATCTATATATCGATCTCCTTTGAAGTAGAGGATAAGCTTGCCTACTCTTAAGGTATCGACTATATATATAATCCGGAGATTTTCGCTATATAGGTATAGAAGCTTAAGGCTCGCGGCCTTATACTATCGAACGGCTAGGTAGGAGAGCTAACCGACAAGTATCTTACGAACAAGGATTTAGAGGCTATAAGCGGCTAAGGCAAGGCTACGTAGTAGAACTTAAAGCCGCTATTAGAGGGTTCTACCTCGTTTAGTATACCGTATCTACCTTATAGCGATATTGCCGGTACCGCGACTCGAATCCGCATAGATCTAGGCTTCTATTGCGTTAAAGGAAATAAGGTTAAGGGTTTTAATCTTACCGTCGCCTAGGTCGTAGAGGCTTACCGATACCTAATACCTATTACTCGCTAAGGCGGTACGATTCTATACGCGTTCCCTTACACTATCTAGCTTACTAGCCTTAGGCCTATAGTAGACGCTCTTATAGGTCGCATTCCGTAGTCTAATTCCTCTATTCGAGAGGAGCTTAATTTGGTTTTCGCGCTAGACTCTAAGGGCCTTCGGGGCTATATTAAGGAGTAGAACCGGCATACCTACGATACGGTTCGCGAGGCACTTACGCTTTAAGCTAACCTCGAGCGTAAGTTGTATAGCGAGAAGAGCTACTATACCTCGAAGAGCCTCTCTAACCGATAGGAAGACGACGAGGTACCGGGCGAGAGCTACGGCAAGTACGAGCTTCGCTAATTACCTACGCTTAGGGTTAGACGGTAATTAGGGGAGATACTACCTAAGAATAGAACTACAAGTAGTACTATTAATAGACCTAGGATTAATAGCCCTTAGGGGTACGATTGAAAGTCTACCTAAGGTAGCGAGCCGATATATAATCGCGGTATTGTGTCTAGTTAGATACCTAGAAAGGGAGGGATATTGGCTAGTAACTAGGACACACTTGACTACCGAGTTAGGCAGGGGCCTCGATTAGTATATATAGCCCTCTTCCTACTAGGGAGAGACATTATTAACCTTCGTTTAGTATACATTACTAGTTACATTTCATATGCCTCTACTATAGAGCTCTAATTACTACTATATGCCTCTATAACTATTACGATAGTTAGTCCGCCTAGTATGGCTACCTATAGCCTAATGGGTTATGCTACCTATAGTCCCTTCCTATACTACCTAGCCCTTAGGTTTGTGTAGGTTTAGGTATTACTTATTACTAGTATAAGCTTAATAGAGATAGTACTTAATAATTATCTAATAGAATAGTACGAGTAGAGCGACTTAGGTATAAAAGATCTATCTATAGAATCCAAGAACTAGGACTTTATTAATCCGAGTTAGGCTCTTACTCTAAGTTAAGAAGCTAAGATATAAGATATTCCTAAGGAGCTTTATTACCTAAAATTTCTCGATATCGAGTTTCGCATAGTATATATATATTAGTATAAGGCTATTAATTCGATATAGAAAAAGCTATAGGCGATTAAGTAGTTTAAGAGGCATATAAAGACTAAGGTCTAGATTAGATAGCTATTAAAGATAGTAGGAAATAGTAGAGTTTAGATATATCCTTTATAGCTAGCTATATAGAAAGCTATAAGTTAGGGACGCTTCCCTATACTATACTAAATCTATATCCCCTTTTAAGTACGCTATTATTTATAGACGTCCTAGTAGGTTAGATTAGGTTAGGTTTAGGCTTCAATCCGAACCTAATCCGATTGTCTAGATATAATACTAAGAACCCGAAATTCCTTAGATCTAAACGTCTAAAGGCTAGCTTTATAGCTAGCTATATACTTCTATAGTTACAATTTAACGCGATACGACGACTAATATATACGATATATACTACTAGAAGGGAGGCTAGATTACGATAACTTTTGTCGAGTCTAGATTATAGTAGGTTCTATATCCGAACCTATACTAATCGTCTAGTTCCTACTAAGAAACCGAAACTAAACCTAAATTCTTGGATTGTACCTAACCTACTAGGACGTCTAGTTATTTGAAATATTAATATATAGGATAAAATCTTTCTACTATACTTTAGGAGTACGCCTCGCTTAGATTAGCCTAGCTACTAGCCTAAGAACTATAATCTCTACTACTACTACTTGAAGTATATAGTATATCTAAGACGTAGTAGAGTAAAAGCTCTCTACTATTACTTCGATATCGAGAGGAAGTAGCTCGAGGAGACGAATAAGTAATATAAGATACTAGCTAAGCTAGGCTATAAGGGAATATTAAAGCTAACGTACCTCTTAACGATATATCTTACTAATTCGAAGGATCGAATATATCTTAGCTTAGGGTAAGTAGCTATAGACTATATATACTCTACTTATATAGTAGTAAATACTACTAGAGTATAGTAGAAGACTAAAGATATAATTATATAAGATATCGAGTAGATAGCTATAGACTAGCTTATATAGTAGTTTATATAACTACTAAAATAAAGATTATAAGTACGCGACTATATATCCTAGAGTTTCTATCCTTCTTACTAGCCTAACTACTTATATTATTAAAGTTTTACCTCGTATCTAGCTATCTATAATCTTATATTATAGTTTAGACCTTTATAACTTTCGTTCTTACTTTAATAGTAATCTATCTAACTATTAAAGCTCCTTAGGACTCTTAGTTATTAATCCTATCTAAGTCGCTATTTTGCTATATCTATAAGCTAATATACCTCTAAATACTAATCTCCTATCGTTTTCCGTCCTTAATCTATATAGCGTTATTAAAAAATATCTAACTCCTAGGCCAAGGCGCTAGCGCCTACAAGCATAGGAGGCACAAATATACCTATCCAAGAACAATATAGCGATAGTAGACCCGAGGAAAGGTAGAGGGAGGGAGGGATCTAGCCTCTACCCTAAAGCCGACCTAAAGGCTAACTAGTACCCAAACCGGGCCCTAAAGGCCCGAAAGACTAGCCTAATTAGCTAAAAACGAATAGCAATATCTAAAAGAACCTCTAAATCCTTATAGAAGATATCTAAAAGGCACTAGACGCTCCCTAGGCCCTAGATTTCTTATCCCTCCTCTGCCTCCTCTAGTAGGCTTAGACCTAACTCCTATACTAACTTAGAGATACTAATACGATATATATCCTCTAAACCTATATATAGAACCTCTAAACTACTATAAAGACATCTAAACCAAGAACGTAGGCATAGGCGGCCTCCTAAGGCTAGCTAGCTATACTAAGTATATAGAGAATTCCCCTAGAAAGTTATATAATTATAATAAGGGTTAGCGATAAGGAAGAGTAAGAAAAGATAAAAGGCCTTACTAACTAAGAGATACTATAGGGACTAAAAGACCTAGGGGTAATCGCTATTAAGAAACTCGAGAGTAGCGACCTAAGGGTCTTTATAGTATTAAAACCTACTAAAGACAAGTTAATAAACGAACTAGGGTAGATATAGAAGATACTCCTTAGTACTATAGTAGAGGCGCTAATATACTAGGTACTAGTCTATAGCTTTAGGACCGTAGTATTTAACCCTAAGGACCTAAGCTATATATACAAGATCTAGGAAGAGAATAGAAGGCTCTATCTAAATCTCAAGATATCCTAAATAGCCTAGCTAAAAAGCCGAAAGGTTATAGAAGGCAAGACATATTCCTCTATTATCCTAAATATATAGAGCTCGGCCTAAGTAAGAGAAATTATATAGAAAGGCCTAATATCCTAAGGTATCCTCCTTACTATAGAGGAGTTCGATCCCAAGTAGAGACCTATACAATGCCTCAAGTATAGACAATTTAGGTATATAGCAAAGTACTATAGAGCCGAGTAGGTATATAGAAAATGTGTAGGACTATATAGAATAGACGAATACTAGGGAACACTAAGGAAGTGTAGTAACTATTAAGGTACCTATATAGTATAGTTAGTATTATGTAAGGTAAAATAGGCGGCTATTACAAAAGTAAAGGTATTTAGAGCCTAGGTAACCGAGAGCTAGAACTAACTAATCTAACTAAAGGACCTAAAGGATTTAGAAGGCTAGACAACTATCGGATCTAAGAGAAAAGTTAGAAGTATAAGCCTAGACCTAGATATAGATAATAGGTTAAGAAGGCTACTAGGAAGATTAATAGGTACAAACTCTACTACCCTTATAGGTAGATTATAGAATAACAAGATCTCCTTCCTATTTCCCCTAGCTATAGGCTAAGAAGGTTAACTAAGCTAGGGTTAGGGCTAAGAAGCTATAGAAGATATATAGGCATACTAGAATACCTAAGATGAATAGTAGCTAAGGGAAGCTTACTATCCTATAGTACAATACTAACTATAGTATAGAAAAGATCTAAATCCTATTCCTTTAATAGCTAGACCTAAAGGACTACTAGATAGTAGTAATCTAAGAACTATAGGTTAGCCCCTACAATAGGAATATAGTAGTATACCTAGGATACTATACGATACTCCTAGGAGTAGTATACCTAAGGGTTACTATATATATATCTAAGGAGATTAGTATATAGATATAGAATACAAAGGAATACTCTAGAGACATGATTATAGTTAGACTCCTTATAGGGGATAGATAGGTTAATATCCTAAACTACTACAACCTATCTAGCTATACTAGAGACTACGACCTAGGTACCCTCCTACTAATAGAGGAGGTAACCTAGGGAAAAGAGGAAGAAGAGATTATCCTACTAAGAGACTTTAACCTATACTATCCTAGATAGGGAGGAAATAATACCTAGGACTAATACTAGGTAGTAGACTACCTTATTATTATTATAGAAAAGGCCTATATTAATCTACTACTAGAGCTAGGTATAGTTATATAGGAGACTCCTAGGAGCTACTAGATCCTAGACCTAGTATTTAGGACTATAGGTATCTAACAAAATATATAGGAATATAGAACAAGGATAGATAGGGAAATAGGATTAGACTATATACTAATCTAAACTACAATCCTATAGGCCTAGACTAGTACTAGAGCTTAGATACAAAGACTATAATAGAAAAAGGTAGACTAGGACAAGATTAGAGATAGGATAAAAAGGGAGGTATAAGAAATCTCTAATAGAGTAATAAACATACTATAATAGCTCGATATAGTAGCCTAGGAGGCCTAAGGGATGCTTACTAAGGCAATCTAAGAGGACATCCTAAAGGCTAAACTATTAAAGTATACTAAAATGACCTAATTAAGGGAGTATAGTAAAGTAGTAAAGAAGATAAGGTACCTAAAGAGGGAGTAGAGACAAGATAGAATAGAAGGGAACCTAGTAGTATACCTAATAGCCTTATAGGCTAAAGGCAAGTAGATTAGGAAAGATAGGAACCTAGGCTAGAGAGCTATAGTCAAAGAAATTACTAAAGACCTAAATAGGATCTAGAAGCTAGCGAGGTAGGCTAGGGAAGGGATAGGCTAAAGATATCCCCTTCTATAATTCCTAGAGATTAGGGATATAGATAGCGCAATGCAAATAGAAAACTAAGGGAAGGTAGAGGTACTAGCCTAACACTTCTTTCTAGAGCTAAGAAAAGCTAACTTAGAAGATATATAAAACATATCCTACCCGAGCCTATTCTAGATAGAGGAAGAAGTCTAAGTAGGAGAGCTCTAGAAGATACTTAATAGGCTCCTTAAGGGCAAAGCCCTAGGATCTAATTAGATTATTAACCTAATACTTAAGGAATATAGGAAGGAACTTGGACCTATGTTATATAGGTTCTTTATAGTATACCTAAAACAAGGATACTACCCTAAACTATTTAAATACTCTATAATAGTTGTCCTAAAGAAACTATAGAAGCCGGACTATACTAAGCTAGGAGTATATAGACCTATAGTACTACTAAATACCCTAGTAAAGGTCCTAGAGGCTATTATTGTAGAGAGAATAAGCAAAGAAGTAGAGGAAAGGAATCTCCTCCCCTAATTATAGATAGGAGCTAGGGTAGAGAGATCTACTATATTAGCCCTAGAGCTAATAATATAATAGGTCTAGATAGTCTAGAAAATAGACCTAACAATAGTAGTATTAATACTTTGCCTAGACATATTAAGGGCATTCGATAATATATCCTATTAGAGACTAATATATAATATTAAGATAAAAGTATAACTATAATATATTATACAATTCATCTAGTTATTCCTTTAGGATAGGACTATATGCCTTAGACTTAGAGAATTCATAGACTAAGTAAGGCCCTAAACTACTAGAATACTATAAGGATTAACTCTCTTACTAATCCTATTCCTATTCTTTATATCTATACTCCTTCCTAACCTAGAGGATAAGGGAACTATAGTAATAGGCTTTATAGATAACTCTAATATCCTTATATATAGATAGATATTTCATTTGCCTATTGTAGTGCCTTTCGGCCTATGCAGGTCTGTTTCCATGTATTGTTTTGGGTAGGAAACTAACTTGGTTGGTAAAAACCTCCCTCCTGTCCTATTTACAAGTGTTGTCCTTCCTCGTTTCTTTGCTTTCCTTCCTCTAGGGTACACTAGTATTATGGTTATTACCCTCTAACTACCTTGCCTACTACCCTACCCTTCTTTCCCCCTCTTCTTCCCTCCTTTTTATCCACTCCTTAGTTTCCCTTACTAGTACAAATTGTTGTACGAATCCCTATTTAATGATCTACCTTACTATCCTCTTTAGGTCTTCTTTGCTTTAGATTAGCTTATCGTATTCCCTTTCTATTGCTTTTAGTCTCTAATTACTTCTGCCTTCTAACTATTAGGGGTAGACTAGTAGCATATGCTTAAGGTTCTAAGATTAGTAGCCACATTGGCAAGCTCTACTTTCGATTCCTAGGACGTTTCTTCTAAACAAGTAAGATCTAAGTCTAATATGTTTAGATCTGATTTGGATAGCTAGGCTTGCTTCGGCCCTGTTTAGGTCCTTATAGAGCTAGTAGTTGTATTAACTAAATTTGATTAGTACCTTTAGGGTTCCTAGTCTAACTTGTGTTTTGTTCCATTCCTACTCCTATAGATATCTAGCAATTGATTCTACTAGGCTTTGTTTCTTTCCCTTTAGCTTGTCTTCCTTTAGCCTTATGTTTAGTCTTCGAAGCTCCTTCTCTAGCATTTCTCTTGTTAGGACTCTATATTACTCTAGGTCCTTAGCTTTCTAGGGAGTCATTTGCGGTCTGTCTAGCCTCCTAGTCCTAGTATACTAGGCTTTTATCTTGTCTAGTGCCTTTTAGATAGTCTATTAGGCTAGGTATTCCATTGTCTTTACTATATATTAGTGTCTTAGTCCCTTAAGGTATTGTTTAACTAGTAGGATCCCTAATTCTATTTCTACTACCCTTATTAGTATAGTTTTGTATGCTCCTAGGATTTTCTTTAGGCTTTAGGTTT
>LFZO01001110.1:0-12512 GCA_001578225.1 Pseudocercospora musae | reverse complement strand
ACCTAAGGTAGGACCTTAGCCTATAGGACATCCTTAGAATCCTAAGAGAAAAGCAAGAGCAGATAACAAGCTAGGAGATAGCTATGTTTGCTAAGAAAAGGAATTAGGTAGGAGTAAGTAGAGACTTATTATACTTCCTATATAGAGGGAAGCATTGGATTAAAGAATGCCCTAGCCTAGACAAGGCAAAAGTAGCTATCTAGCTAAGACAAAGCTATAGGATAGCAAAGAAACAATCCCTATCTAGAGCTAGGAGGGGATCTTTACTAGACAAAGAACAACTTAAAGAGATAGTAAAGAAACTAAGCCTAAAGATATAATCCCTAGAGAAGAAGACTAGGAAACCATCTTCTAAGAAGGCCTATATAGTATAAGATGTAGAGGCATCCTCTAAATCATCTCCCCCCTTTAAGGAAGAAGATATTAATAAGGTAGCTCATTTAACTATTAAAGCAAAAGGTAAGTATAAGCTATCTAAGTAGCTACTTAACTCCTATGCTTCTATCTACATAACTAACTAAGAATCACTCTTTAGAGACCTAAAGCCTCTTAAGAGGAAAAAGTAGATTAAGGTTAGGGGTAGCTACTTAATAGCTACACATATTAGGAGTATAGTTATAGATAGAAGGAAAGGCAAATAGATTGTATTAAAAGATGTTCTCTTTATACCTAGGCTTAGAGTCAATCTTGTTTCTTAGAACTAGTTTAGTAAGCAGCTTAGTGTTCAACTACTAAAATTCACACTTTACTTACCTAATAGAAAGCTAGTTGTCTAGACAAGGCTTTTAGGAGGAGTGCCATTCATTAAGGAAATTAGCTAAGACCTAGATAAGCTCGTATATACATGCATTCCCTAAGACTTAATAAATGATAAAGCCTGTGCACTTGTAGCCTAGACTAACTAGGATTAGTAGGAGCTATAGCATAGAAGAGTTAGACACTTTGGAGAAGGAATACTAAAAGACCTCTATAAAGTAACTAACCTAAAGGACAAAATCCCTGTCCCTACAAAGCATTAGCCCTATAGGGTATGTTCTCTAGCTAAAATAAAAAAACATAGAGGTAAGGAGACTAAGAGAAAGCTAGCTAGGCTTGCCCTTATCTTAATTAATATCTGTAGACCATTACCTATCTCAAGACTAGGTTTTAAATAGTAGCTTGAGATTATTGACAACTTTTCAAGAAAGAAGTAGGTATTCCTATTAAAATTAAGAGAAGATGTAGTAAATACATTGCAGGGATGGAGAAGAAAAGCTAAATTGCAATTAAGGAATTAGCTTTAGGCAGTAAGAAGTAATGGAGCAAGAGAATTACTTATATTACTTAAGTAGTAGGAGAAAGAATCTAGAATCTCCTATTACATAACTAAAGCATACAACTCAATCTAAAATGGAGTTATAGAAAGGTTAATCTAGACATCTAAGGAGCATGTTAGGGTAATGCTAGAAGATTCAAACATACCGGTTAAATTCTAGCTAGAAGCATTAGCTACCTATACTATTATGAGAAATACTCTCCTAAATAGTCTAGATATAGATAGATTCAAAGTTTCACCCGATAAAGCTTTTACTAGAAAGAGACCTTCTACATTACACTTTAGGGTCTAGGGATGCAAAGTAGTTATATATATAGACGCCAAATCTTAGCCGGCTAGGATGAGATTAGACAAGCTAATGAATAGAGGCAAAGATACTGTTTTTATTAGGTATGTACCTAATACATCAAAGATGTAGCTATTCTAGGAACCTAATATAAAAGCTATAAGAGCTCACAACAATACTATCTAGTTTAAGAATGAGAAAGGAGGGGATATAACATTAAATGTTCCTAGACTTAACTAGCTAAGCTAAGCTCTAGTAAGGAACCTAGTTAGTAGACTAAGGAAGGAGAACCGGGATATCAAACCATTGTAGGTCCAACTGCCTCTACTACTAAAGGATATTGACTAATATTAGGTAATGGTTGATCTAGAAGAAAAAGAACAAAACGATGAATAGTAGGCCCCTAATTAGAGCTAAGAGAAACAGTAGGCCCCTAATTAGAGCCAAGAGAAACCTTAGTAAGACAACTAGGATGTCTAGGCTTAGGAGGGGAATTTAAAGAGAAGGAGATCAATCTCTAATAAAGGGTTAAGGGAAGAAAGAGTACATAGTATAATTATAAGATTAACTATATAGAAGAGACTAAGAGAATTAGAGGAGGATGAGTTCCTAGAAGCCAAGCACTATAGGGCCTTTATCTATATAATAAAAGACCTAGATCTAAGTATGGATTGGATAGATGAACTTCTAGAGTATATTTACGAGGTTGCATTCCCTACCTTTATACCGGGGATTGTATAAAGACAGGAAGTTCCAATCCCAAGAACCTACCAAGAGGCAATACAAGATCCTAAATAGGGTTATATATAGGAAGATGCAATCTAGAAAGAACTAACTACACTTAGAAGCAACTACACCTAGGATTAAGTAGTTCTACTAAAAGGAGCAAACCTAGTTACTTCAAAATAGGTATTTAATATAAAGAGACTAATTAGTAGAGTAATTAACAAGTTTAAAGCAAGACTAGTTACAAGGGGGTTCTCTTAGAAATTTGGGATAGATTTCTAGGAGACATTTGTACTAATAGTTAGGTATAATACACTTAGAGTGTTTATGGCTACTATATATAAAAAGGATCTAGAGCTACACTAAGTAGATATAAACAATACATTTACTAAAAGTATCCTACAAGAAGACATCTTTATAATCCTACTACTAAGTGTAGAGGTCCTATAAGGCATAGCCCTAAAAATCCTAAGGAGCTTGTATAGCCTAAAACAAGTAGCAAGAGACTAGAACAAGCTATATATCTCAAAGCTAGAGGAAATAGGATTCTACTAGTTAGAGGTAGACCTATGTTTGCTCATTTACAGAGGAAGGAACCTAATAGTCCTTACCTATATAGATAACATTCCCATTATAGTACTAAAGCTAGAAGATGTTCTCTAGTTCAAGAAGGAACTAGGCAAGGTATTCAAAATCAAAGACCTAGGTAAACCAACCAAAATTCTTAGGATAAAGCTTACTAGAGATAGAAAGAATAGTACTCTAAAGCTAGACTAAGAACACTACATCTAGGAAAACCTTGCCAAGTTTGGAATAACTAAAGAAATGGCCTACCTAACCTTATTACTACTTAATAGCTATAAGAGTCTAAGAAAATCTAACTTAAATAAAGAAAGGTGTAATAAGACTAAGTACCAAAGCTAGAATAGTACATAGATGTAGCTAATAACCATAACAAGACCTAACATTGCTTTTACCTTTAGAAGATTAGGATCATATACGTTAGATCTATCTAAGAGACATCTAAAAGCACTCAGAAAACTAGCTAGATACCTAAGATTATTCCTAAGTTTAGGATTAATGTTTAGGAGGGGAGGAGGAAAGCTAATAGGATATTCAGACTCTAATTATACAATGGACAAAGCTAATAGAGTCTCGATCCTTAGAAGCATCTTCTTTCTCTATAGATTACTAGTTTCTTAGATGAGCAAGAAGTAGAAGTTAGTTACTATATTAACTATAGAAGCTAAGTATATAGCAATAAATACATATACAAAGCAATCTCAATTCCTTATAGCACTCCTAAGGGAGATGGATTATGCATAGTTAGTAGGAGAATACTTATTCTAACTATTAATTAAAGGAAATTCTAATATAGTGAATAAAGTTAGACCTATTCAGATTATAGGTAACAACTAGGTAGCTTTAACTCTTATTAAAGATGCTTATATCCATAAGAGATTAAAACATATTAATATTAGTTTCAATAAGGTTAGAAATCTTTAGTAGCAAAGAAAGATTATAGTAGAATATACTCTAATAAAAGAGATAGTAGCTAATAGCCTAACTAAGCTAAAGATAGGGCTACAGTTCTAGGAATTCATTAGACAACTATAGTTAGCATAAAGGGACAAAAGTACCTACTTAGAGGAGTTCAAACTCTACTAAGCGGGCAAACACTAGATCTAGGAATTGAACCTAGTAGATTGGATACGCTATACCAATCTAGAAGCCATTGCATCTAATTGGCTAATTGAAGTTCTTGTTGGATTATATTGGTTAGAATTAGGATTTGTAGACCAACTAATCTGAGTGGGAGTGTTAGAATATATAGTCTAGTTGGTAACCTAGCAAGGGATGCCAAGGCAGACTAGATTACATGATGACTATCATGTAACTAATCCAAGCTAATACCTTTCAGGTTTAGCTCTAACCTATAGATAATAACAATACACTTGCTATTCCTACTTTGGCCCCTACTATTCCTTATAGCTTCTATTGCAGCTTATGATCCATTTATACCTATCGGCCCTCCTTAGCTCGATACTAAACGCTATTATAATATCCTATAGCGGCGACTTTAAGGTACTCCTATCTATAAGTAGTATTAACTATAAACTTCTATTAGTCTTTAACTATAACCGCGAATTAGTAGAATATAGACCTTATATCTATTATAGTAATATACTTATAGTCTCTTAGCTTAGCGATAATATCGTCTTATAATAGTAGAGGATAGGTATCCTTCTATAAGATACTATTTAATCCTCTAATATCGATTACGATATAAGGCTTATAGTAGGCTTCTCTATTCTAGTAGAATAAGGTTCTCTAAACTATAAATACTAGTTAAGATAGCGGCGAGGGCTTTATACTATAGGCTATCTTGTCTTAGCTATATAGCTTATCGAACTACTTATTAACTTTAGTATTATTGGTATCCGATATTCGATAAACTTTACTACTAAATTTTTTATTTTTCTAGCCGGATTTAAGCGGGAGCTCTAGCTAATCCTCCTTAGAAAGGTCGATAGTTATATCTCTATCTCTCTAGAGATCTAGAACCCGTTCTATAATAGACTTAAATTTAAGGGCTATAGACGAGTCGGGGTTATCTACGTAAATTGTTACTCCTATAGAGGTTTTAATACTAGGAGCGCTAATATCGATAGTAATCTTAGAGCTTTCGGGCTATAGCTCTAGGTCTATTAGGTCTTCTATAGGGTCGTTATTAGTTAGAGGAGCTTCGGCGGTCTCTATCTCTACTAGTAGATAGGATACTCGTTTTAATTCCCTAAATATCGCTTCCTCTTTCTATAGATATATAGTTAGAGGAATCTTACTTAGCTTAGCCTCTATAGATATAGGGTTTACGTTAAACTTATCGATCTAATATATCTCGTCGATTTAGAGCTACTATATCTCTCCTAACCGTTAGCTATAAGGAATAGTAAGCTATTAGCTATTACTAAGATTACGTACTTATACCGCTAGTATCTTAGCGTTAGCGATATATCCGTATATCGTAGCCTTATTTAATATAAGGGCTATAGTATCTAGGATAAACTAAAAGTCTATATCTATTACGTATAGACGTTTACGATTTTTTACTTCTACTAGTACTATTATCGTAGAGCGAGGTAGTACCTTAATAGTACTAACTACCTTAACAATACTACGTAGGATACGATCTATCTTTAGGGATAACGCGATCGGTATTAGAGTATAGTTATTTTCGGTTATTATAATATAGCCTACTCTAGTATATATATAGAACCTAGTAGGTATTATAATATCTATATCTAGGAGTATATTATATAGGAGATTCGGTATTACTTATACTAGCTATTTAAGATAGGCTAGAGTAGGCTCGTAGGATTCGTATATAAAGATAGGGAAGTATATTAGTAAATTAATCTATTTCTCGTACTAAGTATTACTAGCTAAACTATAGAAGTTAAGTAGTTCTAGTAAGTATTAAATATCGTCTTATCCTAGTTACTAAAGTAGCTATCCTTAGTCTATTATTAATACTTTATTACCTAAATTAAGATAAATACGTTTAAATTCTCTATCTAGAGTAAAGGTATAGTTAGCTTCGATAATATTAAAATATCTAAAGACGTAAGCTAGATCGCCTAGCGGGAGACGAGCCGTACTCTATATAATAGGTAACCTTAAGTCTACTATATATATAAGAGGAGTATATAGCTCCTCTCGAATACTATAGATCTAGAGTTCTAGACTATTAATATTATAGTCTCTCTTCTTTCCTAGTAGTACTAAGTTACTAGTATAATTACTCGCTAGATATTCTATCTTAAGAGGTACTATATCGGTATCGCTTAGAGTTAATAGTTCTATTAATTCTACTATTCTCTCTAATAGTATAACCGGCTACTACTAGAGAGGAGTAGAAGATTTTAGTATAATAGGCCGAGCTAGATAGATCTACGGTTCCGTTATAGCTAGTATATTTAGTAGTACCTTAGAAAATATAGTCGCTATCTCTTATACTAGATAGATATATAGTACTATAGTAACTAATATAGTAGGATTATTTAAGGATACTTTTAGAGGTATATATAATATATTAGTTAGAGATATCGAATCGCCCTTTAGAGATTCCGGAGTAGTAGTAGATAGGCTTAGAGTTTAAGACTACTCGTCTAGTAGTAAGTATTCTAGTAACTTTAAGCGATCGAAGGTATCTAATATCGTCGAGTATTCTAGTATTTTAGCTAGATACAAGGTTAAGCTAGAAGTAACTAGATTTACTTCTGGCTCTAGGCGTTTCCCTCTACTAGCTCGAGTAGAGAGTTTATATACTTATCTTTATTATTCTTAGGATAAGCCTAATCGAAGTAGTTTTAGAAAAACTCGTTACTAGACTAAAAGATCTTACTATATATATTATAGCGAGTTAGGTATCTATTTTAACGGTTCTTCGGGCAAGGCTATTACGTAGATTAGGTACTAACCTCGGGTCTATAGCCTTACTACTAGATATAATTAACCGGCTCCGAAAAAGGATTACTAGAAGGGAAAGCCTCCGCTATATCCTCGGCTTTATTATTTATCTTATTCTACTACTCTTAATTATTATCCTAAGTATCGTACTATCCGTCTACGCCTCTACTATCTTCTAGGATATCCTCCTTATATCCTAAGTCTATCGTAGACTCGTAGAAGAAACTAGGCTTATCTATTCTTCTATAATTTATAGGGATAGTATTTCCTATACTTCCTATATTCCTCGTCGAAGGTCTCTAAGGATTCGGATACTATAGGAGACTACGCGTATCTACTATTCTCTTATTTACGCTTCCGGTACGCTAGTTACTATAGGCCTAGGGTTAATTCCTATAGTTCTAGGCCCTAGGTTACGATCGCTACTATTAGTTAGGGTACTATCGAAAGTTATTAAAGGGGTTATTACTATAGTAGAAAGGCGCGTATCTAGTATTATTATTAGGTCTAGAGGAAAACCCTAGCTCTAGTAACCTACCTTCTACTAGTCTATCGCGCCTATTAAAGTTAGACTTACTATTATAGAAATCGGTAGTTCTACTATCTAGAGGATATAGCTCGATCTACGTAATATAATAAGCCTATATTATATTAATTAGGATCTAGTACGTCTAGCTAGCGGTCGGTATATCGAGGTCGTTATAGAATTCGGATATAACCTTTCGATATACTAGATTAATCTAGCCGATAAGTAACTTAGTATCTAATTATTATACGAGTCGTATAATATTAATAATATAAGAGCTAACGAAGCGACGTATAGCGACTTCCTTAATATAATATCGTTCTATCTCTAACTTACGAGTAGCGATTAATAGATCTAATCGGAACTACTCGGTTAAGGCTATCTTCTAATTTTCGATATCTAGGCCTTTCTAAAGAATAGAGCGGTAAGCGTTAGTAAGGGCGTATATATACTATTATAAAGTAGATTCTTAGAGGTAACGGTAGAGTAATAGACGTAGGGTTAGAGCTAAGTATTCTCTAGCTTAAATAGCTATATCGAGTTAAGTAATAAAAGCGAAAATATCGCGATAATAAGCGGTATTACCTTTATATACTATAGGACCCGAATCCCTACTATCTCTACTATCTATAAGGTCCTTATTAAAGTATCCGATTAACTTAGGCTTAAACTTCTAAGGACTAGAGTCCGTAGAGTACTCTAACGGAGAATTATCCTATAGAAAACTATCTCGTAGAGGACTATAGCTATAATTAGTAGGAAACCCTAGGTCTACCTACCCGTTTTCCTAAGGATTTATATATCTTAGATTTAGGGCTAAGTTCTCGTTACCTACTAGATATAGTAGGTACTTAGACCTATCTACCCTATCCTATAGTATATAAGGATCGGGCTACTATCCGAACGCTATATTTCGATATATAGGCTAACTATAATTATATAAACTATTTACTTATAGCCTATCCTAAGCTCCTCTTCTATATATCTATTATTAACCTAATAATCCCTATTACCTAGCCGTTATATACCGTCGGACTTATAGTATAATCCTAGGTTTAGTAACGTTCCCGTTATCGTTATTTTAAACTATCTTATCTTTTACGACTAAGATAAGCTAGAGGATTACCCTTTCTAGCTTATCGATTCTTGTATCTACTACTACTATAGTATTACTAGCGTTAGTAGTAGTATTATTACTTATACCGTATAGTATAGATTAACCGGTAGACGTAAGGTTAGGCTATATATTCTAGCTCGCTACTATAGGACGCGAGCTATTAAGTAGTAGATAGTTAATTCGGGAGGTATTAATTTTATATAGGTTATTAGATATAGATAGCGCTAGTCCGGTAGTAGGTAGAGCTAGTCTAGCTATATCCTTACTTCTAGCCTTTATAGCTTCCTTCCTACTATCTTCGTATATCTTATAAATCTTATCTTCTATAGACTCTTATATTTCTCGTATACTAGCCTATATCGCCTCGCGCTTCCTAGCTATCTACTCGATTAGCTAAGCCTTTAGATTAGATAAGCTAGTCTTACGCCCCTTTAGGCTATTAGTAGCTAGCGAGTACTATAATATCTTAGTAGCTCGATCTTCTTCTAAGGAAAGGAAGCTACTAACGTAGTAGCTCGATAGGGAGATTACTATTAGTAGCTTCTTAGTACTTAGGTCTCGGATAGTAGATTTATAGTAAGATCCGAAATTATCGAAGCTACGTAGTAGGTTAATTATAAACTTACGTCTACTACTACTAGTTATAACTAGTATATTCTCTATTATAGCTAAAGGATTCCGAGCCTTTAGAGTAGGCTTAGGGAAAACCTAATACTTTCTTCGACTATACTAATTACTATCTATAGTTAACGCCTCTATAGTAGACTTATAGTATTCCTCTAACTAGTAAGCGAAATACTTACTTTAGGTCTAGTCTTAGATTAACTAATCTACCTTCTATATAGCGAGACGAGCTAAGTTAGATATATAAACCTAGATACTAACGACCTCTAAGTAAGTAGGAGGTTTCGGTACTTACTTTCCCTAATCTTCGTTATTAGTAAACTTAGTATTTCTCGATACCGATCTTAGCCTATATAAGGAAACTTTAGTAACTAGTTCGTCCTACTACTAGGTAATAGCAATAATATAGTACTTAAGATCTCCTAGGAAGAGTTTCGTAGAATACTTGCGAAGATTTAAGAAGGTAAGAAGATTATAAGTATTAGATACTAGATAATCGCGTTCTTCTTAATTTTCGGGGAATTTATAGTCCTCGAAGGCGGCTAGAGTAAGGTCGATATCTAGTAGTACTATATAGACTTAAGGGACGTAACTATTAACTAATTCAAGGTCTTTCTATATATATAAAGGCCTTTATTTTAGTAAGGGAATCGAGGGAAGTACTAAGGGTCGCGTTCGTAACTACTTATAAGTAGCGTAACTACTCGTAAGCTTAAGAGTCGCTTCCTTCGATAAATAAGGATATAAATAAAGGCGATTTAGGTACTATAAGTAGCGGAATATAGTAGGCTTTCGGCGCTACGAGGCTCGTAGATTTATAGTTTATTACTAAGTAGCTATCGTATATATACTCCGAATCGTAGTAGTTTCGTATAGTATAGAAAATTAGGTAGGGTTAGTTAGATATAGTTCTATAATACTAGAGGGCTATATATCTATAGATTAGCGGGCGCTAAGTATCTAGATAGTCCGTATATAGATAGTTAGTACTAAAGGCTAGTTATACTAGTAGTACTACTATTTTATTATAGTATTAATTATTAGAGAAAAGTATTATATATTATTAAAGTCTATCTCTAAAGTCTATATCTACTAAGGTACTTCTATACCTACCTAAGGTACCTATCTAGTATTATCTATAATAAGCTATATAAGTAAAAAATACTACTACTATAGATTAATAGCTTATTACTAATAACTATAGAAGGTTAGAAGGTCTAGCTTAGAAGAAGGTTATAGAATATCTAGATTCTAGAAGTATTTCTTTAAATAGATTATAGTACTCGAAGCCTTAAGGATAGTAGATAGGTAATTATTATAGGTCTATATAGATAGTTAGATACTCTAAATAATATAGTATATATTAATTTATAGAAGTAGAAGTATATATAAACTATACAAACTCTCTACCGTTATATATATAGATAATATATCTATAGTAAAGTACATTCGATAGCAGCGAACAATCAGAGACGAAGGGAAAACAGTTAGGAAGGGAGGGAGGACGAATGGAAAGCACTATGTACTAGGGCAGAGGAGGTACTAAAGGCAGAAGATGGGAAAACCCCTAAGAGGGCATATAAGATAATGATCTTAGAACTCCTTAGAGGGCTAAAAGCAATCTATAACTAGGCAAGCTACATAATTACGAAGGTAGCTAATATAGCCGTAGCAAAGATTACAAAGAAACAACAAGAGATAAGCCTAAACTACCGCACCTAGGCAGCAGTAGCTAGTTAGAAGGCGCTAAAACCCCCGAGGACAGTAGTCAGAGTCTACATTACGGACCTACAGGAGCAAAAAGAAATCTAAGGACTCTTAGGGAAAGAGATTGTAGAAAGAATTATAGTTAAGGAGGTTATTAGGGCTAGAAACGAAGGGAAAGGAGTAATCAAGCTGTTTATAGCCTAGGAGTAGGACAAAAAGAAGCTAGAAACACAAAAAGAATAGATAACCAAGATAGGGAAAACTATAAAGGTCTCCTAATAGTGGTTCATAATCATAGCCTATAGTATAACAAGGAGCTTTAAGAAAGAATAGGATATCGGAAACCTATAGAGACAAAACCAAGCTACATACCTAGGTCTAAAGATTATAAAGGTAGCATAGATTAAAAGGAAAATCGAAGAGACTAAGAAGTAGTCCTCCCTAATTATCTAGGTAAAGAGTGCAGAGCAAGCTAACATAGTACTAAACTAAGGGCTATTCTAGGACTTTGAGAGATTAGAAACAGAGGTATATAGAAGCAACTATAGGATAATATAGTGCTTTAAATGTTAGCACTATGGATACTTAGTAGCCAAGTGTACAAAGACAACCAATACCTACTCCTATTATATAGGGGACTACTAGGTTAAAGAATGCAAAGCATACAAAGGGGAAGCAAGATGTGTATACTATACTAAAAGACACCCCTTATAGGCAAAGGAATGCCTAGTAAGAATGTAGGTAGCTAGAAAGGCAAAGGAAGCTAAAGTCAATACCCTAACAAGATATATAACAAGCTAGGGCAGCTAGGCGTAGAGGCAACCTAGCTAGGTACTACAAAAGAGGTTAAGACAAGATAATGGGTTCACATTCGAGGCCTTACTAGTACTAGAGAGCTACTAGCAACTAGGGAGACTAAGATACCTTAACATCGCAGGAAAGGAAGTAGGGTAGAAGAAGCTTAGTTAAATACTAGTTCAAAGTAAGGAAAGGCTAAAGGAAAACCTATAGGGAAACGATATAGATGAAACCCAATAAATAGTGCAATAGTACTAAACATTATATAGTACAATATTAACAAGAGCAAGGATAAGGTACAGAGGAGCTTCCTTTAAGTACTAAACCTAAAAGAACATTACATTATTGTAATCTAGGAGCCCTAGCTCAACCTATATACAAAGAGACTAGTAACTATTAAAGACCTAAGATACTACCTAATTATCTACAACTAGGGAGCCTTAAGGACATGCATCTACATTAGTAAGGAGATAGCTATAGAAACCTGGTAGGCTATACTACAAGAGGATAGAGACCTAATATTAGTTCAAGTAGAAACATCCTAAGGTATACTCCAAGTCTACTGCATATACAACCCACTACTAGACTCAAGGAGCAGTACCTAACTAAAAACCCTAGAAAGAATACCTAGAGTTATCTAGGGGAACACCTACCAAGTCCTACTTAGAGATTTCAACCTCTACCACCCCCTCTAGAGCTTAGACTTTACCCTAGCTTACCATTTCCTAGTAGGAAGGCTAATTAACATGTTAGAGAGGGAAGGAATGGAAATTGTTACCCTAAAGGGATTAGTTACCTAGGAGGTAAGAGGAAGCAGTAGCATACTAGACCTATGCTTTGCATTACATTAGATTAGGAATAGGATTACAAGATGTAGGGTTAACTAGGAACTAGAAGAATTATTAGACTACTTCCTAGTATAGGTTAAGCTAAATGTCTAGGC
>LFZO01000111.1:0-82203 GCA_001578225.1 Pseudocercospora musae | reverse complement strand
TTTAGGAGGGGAGGAGGAAAGCTAATAGGATATTTAGACTCTAATTATGTAATAGATAAAGCTAATAGAGTCTTAATCCTTAGAAGCATCTTCTTTCTCTATAGATTACTAATTTCTTAGATAAGCAAGAAGCAAAAGTTAGTTACTACATTAACTATAGAGGCTAAGTATATAGCAATAAATATATATACAAAGTAATCTCAATTCCTTGTAGTACTCCTAAGGGAGATAGACTATATATAGTTAGTAGGAGAATGTTTATTTTAACTACTAATAAAAGGGAATTCTAATATAGTAAATGAAATTAGGCCTATTTAGATTATAGGTAACAACTAGGTAGCTTTAACTCTTGTTAAAGATGCTTATATCTATAAGAGATTAAAACATATTAATATTAGTTTTAATAAGGTTAGAAATCTTTAGTAGTAAAGAAAGATTATAGTAGAATATACTCTAATAAAAGAGATAGTAGCTAATAGCCTAACTAAGCCAAAGATAGGGCTATAGTTCTAGGAATTCATTAGACAATTGTAGCTAGTATAACATTAAAACTTTAAAAGGGACAAAAGTACTTACTTAGAGGGGTTCAAAATCTACTAAGCAAGCAAACACTAGATCTAGGAATTGAACCTAGTAGATTAGATACACTATACCAATCTAGAAGCTATTATACCTAATTGGCTAATTGAAATTCTTGTTAGATTATATTAGTTAGAATTAGGATTTGTAGACTAACTAATCTAAGTAGGAGTATTGGAATATATAGTCTAGTTAGTAACCTAGTAAGGGATGCCAAGGTAGACTAGATTACATAATAACTATTATGTAACTAATCCAAGCTAATACCTTTTAGGTTTAGCTCTAACCTATAGAAAATAACAATATACTTACTATTCCTACTTTGGCCCCTACTATTCCTTATAGCTTCTATTACAATTTATAATCTATTTATACCTATCGGCCCTCCTTAGCTCGATAGAATAGACGAATTACGTATTAAGTCGGTTAAGCTACTAATCGCTATTGTTTCAAATAGTAGTACCTAATTTAGAGGAGGAAAAGTAAAGTTTATATTAGATAAAGGATTAAAAAAATAGGCGAATAAGTACTTAAATAGTATATATTAGTATAGTAACTACTTAGATAGAATCGGATTAGTATATTAGTATAGTAATTACTTAGATAGGATCTATCTCTATAAAAGATATATTCTTATTAGTAAAAGGATTTTATTATATCCTATAAGATAGATTATTATAGATATCTATTCTCTATATAAGTCCTTTGTATTCCCTATTCGATTCTACTATTTAGAGGTTTCCTATTTCTACTTATTTAGACTAAGTATAAAAGGGGTATATAATGCGTAGTATATAGTACTCGATTAGAACTACTCGAATTACTAAAGGAGAAAGGGAAGAGAGGTATCTAGGGGGAAGATATATACCTATAGGCTAAGACGGGCTACCCTAGCCCTTATTAGCCTATTTCGACCCTAGATAGGCTAACTAGACCCGACTAGGCTTATAATCGTAATATTGCTCCCCTCCTCTATAGGCCTACGTCCTAGAGGCTAGGAATAGAAAACTTTACTTATAGTCTATTATTATATATAAAGGGCGCTTACTATTATTTAAAAAGCTTACTTAGGTAGCGATAACGCTATCGCTATAGCCGCTATAGGTATTTAAAAATTAAGCTATCTAAGTCCCTCTAATTTGTTCCCTTTTATAATATATATCTACTAGGTATAATCTCTACTACTACTACTACTACTACTACTACTCCTACGCTTAGCGCTAGTAGTAGCTAACTATCGTCGATCCTTCTTAAGGCAATTTAGGCTAATTTGGTATAGTAGTCCCCTTCTTCTACTAGTAGCGCGCTTTTAAGTCCTCGCTAGCTATTTTTATAGAATTTGAGTCTTCTCGGCCTATTTCGGCCCGATAGCGACCTATATAAAGTTCAATAGCAATCCGTACCTTAATTGTACTAGTATTATATAGGATTATACTAGCGGAAGCCGTATTATCCTTCTCGAGGCTATGTGCCCCTAAATCGACCTATCTAACTATAAGGAGGACCTTATAAACGAGACTAAGTACTTCGACTACCTAAAGTATACCTCTCGTAGCTTAGGCTACTTCTAAGTAAGTCGTTCTAGCTCGAGATAGATCGAATAGGGCTAACTTGTACCTAGATTCCTATAAAATATAAGCCTACTATTAAGGTAGCTAATAAATTGCGCTAGGAGGCCCTAGATATCCTAACTAATAGGAAGAAGGCCTACGAGGCTTACTAAGCTTATATATTAGTCTATAAGAAGGTTAAGAAGTACGTATTATCCTATAGGAAGTCGAGTTATACTAACTAAGGTCCTTTAGGAAGTATCCCTATTTCGAAGGTACTAGTAACCTCTATACTTATATAGGTAAGGTAGAGTTTAATATATCTAGTTCGTTTCGATCCTCTTCGTCCTAGTTTGTCCTTACTAATCTCTTTTAGGTCCTTAGAAGGATCGCGATACTATAATAAGGGAGGAGATAGAGCGTAATTTAGCTACTAGGATATATATAGTTCTCTTCGAATCAATTTAGCCCTAGCTAACCCTATTTAACTAAACCCCTAGTAAGAAGTAGAAGCATATTAGAAATAGCTACGTTTCGTTCTAAAAGAAGATAAAAGGACTCGAGAGAGACTAGTAGAAGATAGCGAAAGGCCTAAGTACCTACCTTTAGTTATACGTAGGTTAAGTCCTAGCGTTTTAGCGTAGCCTAGGTCGTATACCTACTAGTAAGGCCTATATGTCCCTTATATAGCTAGTAAAGGAGGAGCTAAGTACTAATAATCTATCTAGGGAGTTTGTAATTCCTTATAAGTACTTTAGTACCTAGTAGGCCCCTTTTAGGTCGAGACGACCTATATACTTACTTAGTACGAGTCGAGCCTTGAGTTAGGAGTTCTAGTTATACTAAGTTAGCCTATTTTAGGCTATTCGTATTCCCTTAAGTAAGGAGTTAGCTAGATATACCTAAATGAATTCGACTAAGTCTAAGTCTCTTCTAATTTATCCCTATAACCTCCCTTTGCCCTATTTAGGCCTATCTTGCGTCTACTACGCCTTGCCTAGGTACGTATTACTATACATTAAGGGCGCTAGGCCTATAGTAGAAGAGGGAAGTATATTTAGTATTAGGAGAGCTCGTATCTATACTACGTTACTATACTATAGTAGAGTATATTCCGTTTACGTAAGGGATAGATACTACCTTATACTTACGTTCCTTTAGGGCCTCTTCTAGTCCTCTATCTATCTAGCGAACGCCTTGAGAGCCGCCTTACTTAGGTACTCTATCGGTTCCTAGGTATTCTCCTCCTTCCTATATCCCTTCTAGAATATAAGGTATTCCTACTTCCCCTTAGGTCCCCTTTTCCTCTAGATAATCCTCTAGACCTTATATACGTCTAGGTTAGTTATCCGTACCTCGGGAGGATCCTTCTAGTTCCTCTAGATTACTTCTAGCTCGAGATAGTCTTCGAGGAGTAATACGTAGAGCATAGGATATATATTAAAGCCCTTAGGTAGCTTAAGGTAGTATACTATATTATTAACTATCCTCTATACTCGGAAGGGCCCTATATACTTATAGTCTAGCTTCTTCGACTAGTAGACTATATCGAGGAATCTCGTATTAAGGTATATCTAGTTACTAATAGTATAGGTTTTAGGCTTCTATCCTTTATTATACTATTAGGCCTAATATTCCTTCGCCTTCTCTAGCTAAGCCTTTAGGCTATCTTAAATATCCTTTACTCTAGCTACGAGCGCCTTAGCTTAGGATACCTTTCCCTCTATCTAGGGCATTTCGGACTACTTAGTATAGAGTAGATCCTAGACGTTATATATCTAGAAGGGCGTTACTCCTATTACTATATACTAACTATCGTTATATACAAACTTAGCTAGGCTTAGGAGATATACCTAGTTATTCTACTCGAAGTTATAGTAAATATATAGATACTATTCTATTGTCTAGTTCTAGTACTTAGTTTAACTATCTATCTAGGGATAGTAGGTAGTACTAAGACCCCTATAGACTCCTATATAGTAGTAGAGGCTACTCTAGAACTTAGATATAAGGATCGGCCTCCGATTGGATATAATAGACTATAGGATACTATATAGATAGACTACCTCCCTTAAGAAGATATCTACTAGCCCTTTAGTAGTAATCTCCTTCTAATATAGAATATAATAGGCTATCTTAGAGTATCTATTAACTATAACGAGGACGCTATCGTAGGTCTAGTCTAGAATAGTACTTAGAGGTAGATCGGTAACGAAGTTAAGTATTAGATCCTCCTATAGTACCTTAGAGGATTTCTTAGTATATAGTACCCTATAGGGTAGATACCTCTATAGCTTTACTTAGGTATATACCTTATAGCTACGCGTATAATCCTTAATATAGTATCTTACTTTAGGCTAGTAGTATCCTCTCTATACTAGCTATAGGATCCTTTCGAACCTAAAGTATCCTAATATAGGATCGTTATAGTAGAGCTAGAGTATCTCTAGGTAGAGTAGGCCTACTAGTATATATATCGTATCCTAGTAGAAGAGGAATCCTTAGGATTCCTTCTACTACGCTAGCTATAGCTATTATAACTTACTTCTATCCTAGAGAGCTATCCTAATCCTAATTACCTTAGCGTCGGTCCCTAGTACTACTCGAATAGTATTCGCGAGGCTATTCTATACCTCCCTAACCTTAGCTATACTAGCGAGATAGACGAAGGGTCTACTATATCCTTCTAGTCCTCGTTAGACCGAGGTAATCCTTATCGACCTATTCTAGGGCTCCTCGCCTACGAGTTACCTCTATAACCTCTCGAGTAGAGTATAGAAGTCTACTTCGCTTATCTAGTAACTAGAGTAATTAATATCTATATAGTTAGGATACCTACTAGTCCTATTAGCTATCCCGTTTTCCCTTCCTAGATAGTATAAGATATAGAAATCGAAAATAGCGAGCTATTCGGCCTAGCGAACCTAACGCCTTATAAGCTCCTTAGTCGTTATAAACTATTTAAGGTTATTATAGTCTATAACGACCTCTACTTAATACCTCGCGCCTTCTAAGTAGTACTACTAGTACTTAAAGTACTTAACTATCCCTAGTATCTCGCTATCGTAGATATCGTAGTTCCTTTCTATACTATTTATCTTCTATAAGAAGAAGGCTACTAGGAACTAGTATATCTTACCTTTATACTTATACTATTATATTATAACGCCTAATATAGCGTAGGTCGAGGTATCTATTTCGATCCTAATTAGTTAGGATAGATCGAAGTACTTTAGTACTAGGGCTATATAGAACGCCTCCTTAAGCTAGTTATATACTAACTTCGCTTCTCTATCTAAGATAAGCTACTATAACTCTTTCTTATATTACCTTTACCTATCCTTAGCTATATTAGGCCCCTATTCTATTAAGCGATTTAGTAGAGCTACTATCTAGGAGAAGTGCCTAATAAAGCGCTAATAGTAGTTAGCGAACCCGATAAAGATATATATATCCCTTATATTCCTTAGCTTAGGCTACTCTTTAACTATTGCAATCCTTTCTAGCTCTATCTCGATCCTATTTAGAATAATTATATAGCCGAGGAACCTAATCCGGTCCCTATTAAACTTATACTTACTAAGCTTCGTATATAGCTTATAGTATTAGAGCCTCTCGAGGATAGTAGTAATATACTAGATATATTCCTCTAGGTTCTAGGAGTATATTAGAATATTATCTAGATAGACGATATAAATCGTATCTACTAGGTCTAATAAGGCGCTTAGGATATAGCTCTAGAATACTACTAGGGCATTTGTAAGCCTAAATAGTACATCCGAGGCCTAAAGGTTAGCGCGTGCAACAAGGCTTACTACGACATTGCACCAATAGCGACTGCTATAGCACCTATCATCCAGCGTCTAATAGACTGTGGTGCTGCAATCGTTGGCACGAACAAGCTCAGCTCGCTCATCTCACGCGAGGAACCAATTGAGAGCCTCGATTTCAACCCGCCATACAATCCACGAGGTGATGGCAAGCAATCCCCGGCGGGTAGTAGCAGTGGAAGCGCAACAGCAATCGCTGCATACGACTGGCTTGACTACGCCATTGGATCCGACTGCAAGTTTGCCATCAGCCAGAGTGACCACTGAAAGCTGACTTCTTGCAGCAACTGGTAGTGCAAGAAGACCAGCAGTCGTAAATGGCTGCTTTGGGCTACGGCTCTCGTCGGGCCTGTTTCTTCCGTGCGGAGTTATGCCTTGCTTCCCGTGGGGACCTATCAAATGCCGGGCTCTTACCTAGCTAACATCCTTGCAGTATGTTTGATGCCGCTGCCGTCTTCACCCGATCCATTCGAGGCTTAAGGGACTTTGTCGATGAATGGGCGGAGTTCCGACTGAACAACACTTATAATGCAAGTAGAGAATGAGTGGTACTCGAGCCCAAGCTGACCTCAAAATAGCCTCCCACTACAATCATTGTACCGACCGACTTTGCTGTAGCAGATACTGCTCAGCAGGAGTTAATTGACACTTTCATCAACGATATCGCGGACTGCTTCAATCTCAGCATACGCAAAGTCTGCCTGCACAAGTTGTGGGCAAGCAATCCACCGGCTGACGCCGAAGGACTTACTTTGTTTCAATATCTGGAACACGTGGGCTGCAACTCATTCTTTCATGACTTCTACCATACGACCGATCACTTCCGAGCCGAATATCAACGACTCAGAGGATGCAAGCCGCCGGTGAACCGAGTCACTTCTTGGCGCTGGAAAGTCGCCGAAAGTATCACTAGACAGCAAAGAGACGAGGCCGTGAGAGGACTGGGCGTTTACAGATCCTGGCTCTTTCGGGAAGTTCTTCCGGACGAGAACCCGATCATGGTCCTGCCTATCATGGACGTCCAGGAAAATTATCGAGACGAGCAAGCTTGCGAGCCATTACCCGTACAAGATGCCTGGGATGAACTGTGGCTTGCGCCAACCTTGCGTGCGCCCGAAATCATTGTTCCGAGTGAGTCCTGATCTCGTTATGCGGATACCACCATCCAAAATCGGGGCTGACGATTGAGGCAGTCGGTCAAGTACCATACCACTCACGCATGACCGATCGACAAGAAATGCTTCCCGTCTGCGCTTCCGTGCTGAGCAAAGAGAAGACCGATCTGTCATTGATCCAGACGATCGAAAATGTCTTGAGACACGCTCACCGACCACTTTCCGTGGCGACAGGACGACAAATGTTTGAACCGGGATGGGACGTCGTTGAGCATTTGAGCACATCCTGAGCGGGGTGGCTGTCTCAAGACAAAAAGTGCCAGGAGGCATGGTGGGCTGTCGAGAGCATTGGGAATCATGGAGGAGGTACTTTGTCACTTCCGTCCGGCAGTTTCTCAACAACCTGCTAGACTTCGAAGGTCTTAATTGTCTGCTAATCAATCATTGTTGGTCTGCTCAACGCACAAACTTCCCCTTCCCCGGCCGGTGGTCTCAAGCTTTCCGCAAATGAACCCCCGGAGCTCCAGAAATTCTCGGGATTCTTCTTGTGCAACAACACCGTGTACCCAAACCATGCGTAATTCTCGGGATCGTAGAGAGACTTCAACCCTCCTCGACCATTATCCGTTAGGGCGGAATAGATCTGGGACGATGGGCTCTGCCATATCGTAGAGGGAGAGGAACATGCTGGCTAGCGAATTTCTTGACGATTTGCTGTTTGTTGGCCGGATCTTGGATGTCAGTCATGTGTGAAGCTGGATTTCTTGTTATTCCGGCTTTTTTGGGGGCCATGTTTAGAGGAGGGGCTTACTTCTTTGGTAGACATTGATCCTGACACTTGTAAATCAGAGAGTCTGGCGTGCTACGTTGGACCACCGCGCCATTGCAGATGGAAAAGCTCGTGGTAGAAGGTCAGAGCTCCATACAGCCATTGAATCGAGCTCCGTGGGGTAAGGGCTGGTTCTCGGGTGTCGATATCATTGCTATCCCGGTCATCGGATCCTTGGACACAGCACGACTCTTGATGTCTGCTCGCGACGAGATTTTCAAGAGCCTGCGGCGAAGACTGTCTCTTCGCCAGGAAGCGTGACAGCTTGATTACAGATGTGTGGCCTGCCATTTGTTCTTCTGCCTCGCATCTGGGGGATGGGGTCTTTTGGGAAATGGGAGTCCGTCCTTGTTGGCGGGATAGTCGCGCTTCGACTCCGTCAAATTTGAGATTGGCTGTTGAGACTTGAAGTACCAGACATCTTTCAGGGGTGGTTGGAGAGGTTTCAGCCAGAGTCAAGTCTCTGCCCTTCACCTTGTCACCCAGGACTCTGGTATCGATCTGCAGGTCCTGTCGCAGTAAAGCCACGGCTTGTTCTTGCCACCGCCCTCGATGAACACAGATTCGTACCAATCCTCAAAAGTCTGTCAGTACTACTCCCCGTGTACCAGACCAGATAGATGACGAATTTACCACCTTGAACGATTTTCAACTTGTCTGCCTCATCAGAAGAATCCTTGGGCAGACTCTCAACCCAAAATTTTGACTTGGAATTCTTGTCGACCTGAACAGTAGGTAGGCTTCATGCCGAAGAATCTGGTGGCGAGACGGCGGTATTCTTCATTGGTCCGTCCATAATGGGCTGCTGGAGCAAAAGCCTCGAGGGCCGCGGCATTCAATTTCGTGGATGAATTTCCACGTCGCCTCCAAAGTCTGGCTGAATTTACCGCAGTCACTGTCCGATGACTTGTGACTGAAGACGCTGAAAGCGTCTTGAAAAGAGCTTTCGCTTGCTTCAAGGGGAGGTGCAGCGGCTGTGAAGCCCAAGCTTGCTATGAAAAGGGGTGTGAGCAACATCAGTCCGACTAGAGGAGCTTGGTTGAGGATGGAATCGGGGAAATCGGATCTTGGGGGAATGAGTCCCCAACTGCGCAAACCGGTTCATGAAATACCTACAAGCTGTGAGATCAGCCCAGCAGTGTCATCCGGCATGTGTGCTGGCAAGCCATGTGGAAGCATGCATGGATTGAGCAGATGATGAAGCACTGTATGCATCGCGCTGCTGGGCCGTCTGCTTTCACGGTGTTTTGCGCTGTGGATCATGAAACAACCTGGTTTGGAGTTGAGAATGATCCTGTGATTCTGCTTTCATAGCTGACTTATGAGCCGCTATTCGGCGGTGTGGGCAATCCTCTGAGCCTGATAATTTCCTGTTGAGCGAGCTGCTTCGACAGCTCACGTCCTGGAGCACGTCCATCCACCTTGACCTTTGTCTTGCTTTTCCCTACTCTAAGAGGCTCGCTCAGGCCTGTCTCGACTATAATCTCCGCTTCCTCCTTGGTAAAGCCCATGACTCGCGCAGGTGGTCTTGTGCCAGCTGCAATTGCCTTGTCTACAAGGACGTCATACTCTTGGTCATGCTTCTCTGCCAGTTGCAGCAGATAATTAATGCACTTCCAATTCCGGTAACGGAGCTCACCAAGCGTCACATTAGTGGCGCTGCGGATTTGTTCTGGCGGGCTGCTTGAACTCAGCGAAGGCCCTTGCTGAGGAGGGAGATGATCCGTAGTGGCTTGTACTTGTTTAATGGTGAAATTAACGGTGAAAGAGTCTTGCGAGTGTTGTTCTGGTGCTTCAAACTCGCCAGAAGGGGACACGACAGCCTGTTCAGTAGTGAGGCTATCATATATCGAGCGCATGTCTTCTTCAGGAATGTTCAGTGGACTTTGCATCAACTTTGAAGTGTCGAGGAGCTGGAGAGGCACACTGTGCTCGCTGAAATCCAGCACTGTCGGACGGTCGCTGGTGATCTTGTCGATAACGTCTAAGTCATCGTCCAGACTTTTGATGCCAGCGCTCAGCTGGTCGAAGCTGACGACTTCCTTGTCCGCACCCAAGGATGATGAACTCTCTGCCTTCTGCTTATCGATGGAATACTGGATGGCGCTGTGCCACTCGTCAGGTACAAATGTCTTCAATGCATCGAATTGTTTTTGGGCAAAATCAGATCCGATTTGCTTGCAAGCTTTCGCGAGCACGAAAAAGTCTTTCTGCGCGGGCCATTCATTCTGATCTCTTCTTGCGACAACGATGTCATCCCAGGAAGTTTTCACAAATTCTTCGTCCTTATATATGCCGGCAACGCTCAGGATAGAGCGGCGAGTGACGTCGCTCGCTTCCATGCCAAGTGCTTCTAGATCCTTCAAGGCGATGCCAAGAACTTCTTTAGAGTGCCCATGACCAGCAATGTTCATGATGATGGCATTGAAGACCGACTGCGGGGGCAAGACACCATAACGTGCGAAGACCTCGAAGATCTTGCGAGTGAGAGCAAGCACACTGTCAACAAGCTTCTTCCGCTTCTTTGGCTCGACATCACCGATGCCGGGAAGCCGAAAAAGTTCTGTCATAGTGATTATGAGTACAGCAGTGGTGTTGCTAAAGACCGTACCAGAGCAACCGAGCTGCAAATATGTCGCGGCAAGAATCGTACGCAAGGTAGCAATCTGAGAATCGAAGCTGTTCGGGTCGATCTTTGCGCGCAAGTTATCCAGAAGGCTGCGATAAGTCTGCGTGGGCAATTTGTACCCTGCCTGGCATGCCATTGCGAAGATCGTGTAAGCTTCTGAGAGCGGTCTTTCTGTCATGAAGAGGCGGAGGAAGCGAACATCGAGAGAGGTAGGATACAGTCTCAATGCAGTGTCGAGTCCGAGATAAGCTTTACGAGAATCGCCGCGCATCAGCCTTGCTGTCGTGATAGATTGTAGCAGGCCGAGTGGAAGTCCTCGAACTGGTGGAGGCCGTTCGCGGTCATATAGAATAGCTTCTGGGGACAAATGGTAGGCATGGAAGGAGCCAGGGAAGCGGATCAACGCTCTTCCGTACAAAGGCTCAATCTCGTCCAGCGCAGCACCTGAAATAGCTAGCAGCTCGATGGCCACTGCGTATGTCTGGACCTGTACGTGGGAATCGTCCTGACCTTCCAGCCACGACCAGAATTTCTTCCCTGCGTCCAATGTCCCGCTCTCCTTGTATATCCCGAGTATGTGCTGATTCGCTTTGACAGAAGGCACAATATTTCCTTGCCGGACATCTTTGACCAACTGATCGACGAAAGCAACAATCTCTTCGGTATCTTCGCGCTTGGTGTTCTCCTGCCGCGCGCGAGCCTGATTCTCGAGGCGAAGAGCCTGATGCGTCCATTGCGCTATCGCAGCAAAGTCTCTTTCCGCCAGTGGCCGCTTCTCCGGAAGCTCATTGTACAGACGAATGACGTCCTTGGTTCGCTGCTCCTCAACAGCTTGCAGAAGGTCCGTTCGTATCGATAGAACTTCTAACTGCACGTCTTTTGTCGTCTGCCGCCTTCCAGCCCATCGCTCTTGCTTCCGGCGCTGCGCGGAAGATATATTCCTCTCTGTTGCTTCATCGTTCTGCTTCCGCCCTACTTGACGTCGGATCTTCAGTTCCGCATTTGATCTGCTTCCAGTCGAAGATGACCTGGCAAAGTCCGGCTGCTCATGCTGCCATCGTGGGAGAGCTCGTATCGATCTGAACGACGTCAACCACGCTCGATGACTCTGCAGCTCAGCCTGCGCTTGCTTCAATCGCAGATACAACATTGATGTGATACAGTACGAGACGCGAAGCCACGTGAAAGTTTTGGTTGCGGCACGGGGAAACCTTTCTCCGCATCCGAACTCCTTCACTTCGGCGTTTGACTTGGCCGTGAACACAATACGATCGCGGTGCCCTAAATCTGTTGCATTTCAACATTGTTTGCCGCGAGACAATCAATGTCAATTACGAGATGATATGAGAAGCCAGTATGCTCCATGACAGGCAAGCCTTGATCTTAACTCTCCCAACCATCCGCAAGTGCTGGCAAAGATACCATGTCTGTCCTGCCCTGGATCTGCAGGGCGTGTCGAAGCACCAATGCCGTTCATAGAAGCAAGACCATACGAATGATCCAGCACCGAAGCATAGCATCGAACTCAAGATACTTTCAAGTCTCGGAAGAAATTCGACAAGCCATCTCCGACAAGAAGCCTGTTGTTGCATTGGAAAGCACTATCTATACTCATGGCTTTCCTTATCCAGAAAACTTGGCACTAGCATCGAGGCTGGAGTCGCTGGTCAGGATCAATGGAGCCGTTCCAGCAACCATCGGCATACTTGAAGGCGTGGCGCGAGTTGGTCTTGGAGCAGATGAGCTTATGAGACTGATTTCCCAACCTGGCTCACCAGATTTGCTGAAGGTATCGAGACGAGATCTTGGCTTTGTGCTGGGTCTAAAGAATGCCGAAGGCAGACCTCTAAATGGAGGTACGACAGTGTCTGGGACAATGGTCTTGGCCCACATGGCTGGCATCAAGATCTTTGGTACAGGGGGACTTGGTGGTGTCCACAGAGGTGCTGAGCAAACAATGGACGTGTCCGCCGATCTCACGGAGCTCGGCCGTACTCCTGTCGCTGTAATCTCGTCTGGATGCAAGTCATTCCTTGATATTCCGAAAACCTTGGAGTACCTAGAAACGCAAGGCGTGGCTGTGGCGACGTTCGCAGATGGGAGGACGGGAAATATAGACTTTCCTGCTTTCTATACACGTGAAAGTGGTGTCAGGAGTCCGATGGTCTTGCCAGATGAAGAAGCTGCGGCACATGTAATCATGGCCCAGCGGTCGCTCGGTCTCCAGTCTGGTCTACACTTTGCCAATCCAATACCAGAACAGCATTCTGTAGCCTTTGAGGTCATGGAGAAAGCAATTGACCATGCATTAGAAGCAGCTTTGACAGCAGGCGCAGTAGGCAATGCTGCTACGCCATACATTCTCGCCAAGATCAAGGAGATTACTGGTAGCAAGAGTGTTGAAGCGAACACAGCATTGGTAGAGGCAAATGTGGTCAGAGCTGCTAAGGTGGCTGTAGCGCTACAGAGGTTGGAACAAAGTCAAAGCGTTGGCAGAAATCAGTGAGTTGCCTATCCTTCTGGCTGAGGGCACGACTGATACCGCAGTCAGTCATCAAAAAGCATCCTCCAGCACAATAACTGGGCCAGGTTCAGCCAATTACACTGCTGATGGTATCCCGACCTCCCTAGCATCCAAAGCCGAGCAGCATCAATCGCTACAATCGTCAAATCTGCCGAGCATAGCTCAATCGACACCGACACCGACAGCATCCCACTCTCCAGCCTCCTCGCCTTCAGAAGACGCCGTGAAACATGGCTCACTCGGCGTCAACGACACCATGGTCTTTTCGATGATGCAAGAATACAAGAAGCAATTCCAGAACTCCGTAGACGACCTCAAGAATGACTTGAGCTCTCCAGACCAGCCATCAGATATCTTTGTAGCAGGAAGCCTTGCAGTCGACCTAGCCTGCGACTTCAACCCACGATCCGGCTCCGATCTCCAATCACCCGAACTCCAAACCTCCAACCCAGCCCAAATCGTTCAATCCCTAGGCGGAGTCGGCCACAACGTCGCTCGAGCAGCTCACCTCATGGGCGCCAAAGTCCGTCTCTGCAGCGCCATAGCCGACGACCTAAGCGGGAAAGCCGCGCTCGAAGCTTTGTCCTTCGCCGAAATGTCCACAGCAGGAATCAAGTCCCTCTCGAGCAGCGACGGAAACCGCACGGCACAATACGTAGCCATAAACGACAAGCACAAAGATCTGGTCCTCGCAATGGCCGACATGAGCATGCTCGAAAAGCCTCAAACCCTCACTCAAACCCTTGAAACCTTCTGGCTCCCCCAACTCCAAAGCACAAAGCCCTCCCACCTCGTCCTAGACGGAAACTGGTCCCCCGAATACCTCTCCCTCTGGCTCTCCTCCGCCCCCAAATCCACAACCATAACATTCGAACCCGTCTCCAAAGCCAAAAGTATCGCTCCCTTCACCCTCCCCAACATCCTAAAAACCTACCCGAATCCTTCCATCCACCTCACAACCCCCAACACCCACGAACTGTCCTCCATGCACGCCGCCGCGAAGAATAATCACCTCTTCGACCGCGAAGACTGGTGGGAAGTAATCGATAGTCTCGGAATCCCCCACTCCGGAGCCCGAACACAAATCTCTCGACTCACCAGCTCGAAACTCGTGGATGAGGGCATACCGCAGATGAGCATACAGTTATTACCATTCATCCCTTGCATACTCACGAAACTGGGCAAGGAAGGTGTGCTTCTCACTCAGATCTTACCTGCGGGCGACGAAAGATTGGGGAGCGGAGAGGATGCGGCGTATATACTTTCTAGGAATCTGGGCGGTGGTGGTGGGGATGTGGTGGGTGGGGTATATATGAGGCTTTTTCCTGCGGTGGAGGAGGTTGCAGAGGAGGATGTGGTGAGTGTTAATGGGGTGGGGGATACGTTTTTAGGGACGTTGTTGGCGGGACTTGTGAGGGGGGCAAGGGTTGAGGAGGTGGTTGATGTGGCGCAGAGAGCGGCGGTGTTGACGTTGAAGAGTAGGGAGAGTGTTAGTCCTGGGGTGGGGAGTTTGAGGGTGTTGTTGTGTAGTAGTAGATGATGGTGTGCTGCGGCTATGCGACTGTGAGGTACAGAATGTCGTTGTAAGCTGTTGTGCAGTGTTTACGCACATACAGCGGGAGAAGCCGTATTACCAGCCGTATTTGGCAAGGCTGAACTACCCCTCGATAGAGCTAATGCCAAGCCATGCCAAGCAATCAAGCTCTGTGGCAGGCATGTCACATGGCAGCAGCTTACCGCTCAGCAGACGCCAGGCGCCCGCATCCGCCAGCCGAGTCGAGTCAGAAGTCAGAGATCAGAGATCAGCGCATCATGTGCCATCTCCCTCTCCATCTCTCTAGCATGAGCCTGCGGGAAGGCACGGAGGAATGGGTGGCAGCTGGTGCTGATGACCACCGCACCAGCAAGTATACCAAACCACCAACACCTCCACGTCACATCGCCCGGCAAAGTATCGCTCACTGTCCCTAACATCCCTACGCCCAGCTATCTCTCCAATCTCGATTCTCGAGGGACAAACACGCACAACTGCCGAGCGACAGGCACTCCATACCGCGCCTGTTACCTCCACCTACTATACCTGTAGCAGAAGCAGTACAATGGCTTGGTAGACTCGCCTCATCGAAACGCTCACTGCCATCCTCTCACCACTGAGCCCATACATTCCGCTGCCACAACCCTCACCCTCCAGGACCATGCCATTCCCAAGCCTGCCCTCTCCCCCAAACCTCTTCCCAACCTACCTCGTCCCGTCAAACCCCTTCCGCCGCCGCCGCCAATCCAGCATCGACACCACATTCTCCTCCCTCACCGTCTCCTCCACCGCAGCAAGCTCCCCCGAGAACGACTCCTTCCTCTCCGGCCACGCCTCACACTTGCGCTGCGCTCGCTGCCTCTCCGATTTAGCCCTCTCCTCTCAAATCATTTCCAAAGGTTTCACGGGACGCCATGGACGCGCATATCTCGTCGCCCCCTCTTCCGCCGCCGCCCTCCCGAACACCCACACCCACAAACCCGTCCCCCGACAGCTCGTCACGGGAGCCCACACCGTCGGCGACATCTCATGCGCCCACTGCGGATCCGTGCTGGGCTGGAAATACATCCACGCCGAAGAAGAGTCGCAGCGATACAAAGTCGGGAAATTCATCCTCGAAACCAAACGCGTCTGTCGAAGTTCTACATGGGAAAGTGAAGACGAAGTGAGGAGGAAGAGGAGGAGGAGGAGTAGTAGTAGTAGTAGTGTTGTACTACCCCCTCCTCAAGAAGAAGAAGAAGTCGAATTCGACAGTGACGATGAAGATGAATGCGAACAATTATTTCTCGGAAAATGGACGCAGGAAAGTGCGAGGGAGATTAGGAGGGCGAAGGCGAGTAAGGACTTTGTTGGTGGGTGAGATTGAATCGTTGATGATGAATGATATGAAAAATTGATGAAAAATCCCTTTTGGATCATGAACGCTGAGATTAGGATTCGGTAATATTGGGCAGCGGCTTGAGCTTTCTTGGAAGAAATGGGATGAGATGGGATGACTAGGCAGGCGTTCGTTGAATTCGTGGAGAGATACCCTCGAGTCGTTTTCTTTTACTACGCGCACGCATTTACTGTTGATTTAGTGAATGGAATTCATATGTAATCAAAGCATATTCATCATACTCGAAGAACTAGTCTCAATTTCAGGCATCACAAACGACTGAGTGACCAACCACACCAGTCAAGTGTTGGAAGGAAAGTTTTGATTCGAGAAATGGTCTTGATTTCTGCTGTTGTAGCGCTCACCCAGCTGTACGAAGACGACTCCCGCCCATCCGTTGTCGTAGTCAAGGAATGCAACCCGATGACTCCTAGACTGCTCTCATACTTCTTCGTTCGAATGAGAGTCTTGTCCAATCCCATCCAACCAACGCCATCGCTAATCATCACAATCATCATCATCATCATCATCACCGCAAAGAAATATGTCCAGCTTCATCACCATCATCATAGCTTCCCCCTTTCGCCTTTCTCCGTGCTACATCTGCTTATAATCCACACTTCGCTGTCTCCTACCCTTATTCTGATGACGATGAGGGTTGACAGGTTGTCGGAAATACGCACCATTCTGCTGATCGGCAGCAGGGCCAGTGGGTGGACCATTGCGCTGCTGAGGACCACCGTTCATCCATTGCTGTTGCTGTTGCATCATGCCCATGCCGTTCATGTTCATGCCATTCATTCCACCCATGTGGGGAAATCCGCCCATGCCGTTCATCATGTTCATGTTCGGAAAAGGCATACCCATCGCCATTCCCATTGGTGGCATGCCCATGCCCATGCCCGGGAAGCCCATGCCGTTCATCATCATTGGGTTCATCATGGCGTTCATGCCGTTTTGGCCTGGAGGCATCGTCATGCTCTTCATGACGTTGTTGAAGTCGATTTGCGTATTGCCGGTGGTTGTAGTGCCGCCGGTCATCGCTTTGGGTCCCTTTGGTGGTTCTGGCTTCTGGGCGGCAGACTTGGCGCCTGGAGCTGTTGTGCCTTGATTCGATGCAATCTTCTTCATTTCTGCTGGGTTGCTTGCGCGACGTTTGTTCTCGAGTTCTTCTTCAGCACGTCGCTTCTTGGAGTTTGACGAAGAAGGTGAGTCGGCGCCATTGGTCTTGGTTTGTGTGCCGTTGGTAGATGGTGACTTGTTGTCTGCAAGCTTGGATGGTTCTGGTGTCTTCGACTTCTCCTTTTCCTTTTGCTGCTTCTCGGCTTTCTTCTCCTGCTCGTAGTCGGCCAGCTCCTTGACCTTCTTGTCATCAGGCTCCAGCTTGTCGAGAAGTGCCTGTTCGCCACAGTTCGGGCAGATCAGATCGTTATCCAGAAGAGCATTCTCAATGCAGTCTTGACAATACGTCATGTGGCAGCAAGGTGTCTGGACGGGATTGACAAATGGTCGCTTATCAAGCATACATTCGAGACCACGCTCACGAAGTTCCTCGTCACCTTGAGCAAGTTCCTTGGCCTTCTCGGCAGTGGCCTTTTGTTGCTCCTGAAGCTTCTGCCAGGTAGCTTCATCAGTCTTGACGCGGACATAGTCACCATCATTGGTCATGAAGACACCTTGAGGAAGCTCTTTGGTTGTGTCTGGTTCCTCGATCTTCTCGAGCATAGAGCGTGGAATCCCAGTGGTACGCTTCGGCTTCTTGCCGTCAAACGTAGGATCGTTGTTAGTGGGACAAGCTTGGATCCAGTGACCCCGCTGTCGACATCGATAGCAGACGTAGCCTGGTGGAAGCGGCTTATCAGGTACTGCAGCTTTGTAGTTGCCGCGCTTAACAGGCACGCTCGCTGACGACTCAAGGTCTGCTTTCAACTGAGTATTGCTAGCATTCATTACAGCCTGCAGCTTCTCCTCCTCCGTCATATTGCTTGTATCAATGGCGCCACCGCCTACGGGTGTGCTCCTCCCCATGACTCCCTTCTCAACGCGATGCTGATTCTTGGCATGGCTTGGCATTTGGCCAGTGACATATCGAGCCGCTCGACCGGCGCCTGGCTTAGATGCTGGCCGCCGCTGAGCGATGACTGTGGTCGAGCGCGGAATTTGGGTGGTGTCATCGTCGTAAACTGTAGATGTTAGCGAATGCGCAGGTGATGGGTCCCTTGTAGATTGCTTACCCTCGCTGCTATCGGAGGCGGAAATAATCAGGTCGAAATCCTTACCATCACCGAAACGGGAGATGTTGATGATTTCGCGCTTGACCTCGAACACGGAAAGACTGGTACCATCGAAGTTGATCTGCGTGGGCTCCTTGGAGGACTTGAATCTGAAGAAGATGGAGGAAGACATGGTGTCGAATGTGTCGAAGTCGCTCCACAGAGATTGTAGTAGGCTGCGCTACTGTAGTCGAGACCGCTGGCGTGGTACTTCAAGTGGTTTTGAGGTGAGTCCGTTGCTTTCGAGCAATATACACAATGCAAAGTGGAGGAAACGGTGGTGTACAGTAGATGAACCGAAGGCGCTGCCGACTAGCTCAAAAATGACACGACCTTGACTTTGTATTCAATGAAAACTGCCTGCGACAGATAACGGGTGGCGGCACGAGCGCAGTGACGCAGACTCGGCGCGATGAAACACTATTCAACAAGAACTGGCACAGTTCGTGTGCAGTGAAGACAGATGTCTTAGACCCGATGCCCTTGCTCTTTCTGATCTGATCGTTCTTGCCCTGCGATTGCGATGTCTCGCCTGCTTACCGACGTCCGGGCGCTGCAAAAGCAGGCGCGGCGTGTGAAGGTGAGGTCGAAAATGAGAGTCGTCGCCAAACCGTGCTATTAGTGGCTTGAGGTGTGCGGCGGCAGTCGTGATGGGATGCGATGGGAAGGGTGACAAGACTGCGGTGGAGGTTGTTGATGAAGAGGGAGAGTGGAAGCAAGAGAGAGAGAGTCGGAAGAAGGGCAAGCGGAGATGGCAGGCAGAAGGGCGCAGCCAGTCTTTGTCAGCGGCCTGCAAACTCTAATTGCCGCGGCTATCGCCGTTGTCTCGGTTCGTTGTTGCTTCACTCAATACAAAGCGACATACTCGAAAACTTCCACAGTTGATGTTGCTGCTCGGCGATCCGCACTTTTTTGAGTGCAGATGCTCACTTGCTCATATCTACATCAAGCGCCCAATCAGTCGAACGTGAGATTGGCCTCTGCAAGCGACCATGGTCTCGGACGGGAATCTGAGTCGTGACTCCGTCTATCAACAGAGCCAACTACGACATTACGAGCTAATAAACAGCATGATGTGCCCTGAGAGCCTCCTTCTTCACGATACAGGATATGGCGCTGGAGATGACGCGCAGAAATGGCCAAGACCAGCTTCTTCGAGGAGGTCAAGTCGCAAAGAGTCTTCGCTCCTGGCGCCCAGATTTCCTCTAGAAGGCTGCAAGGACACGAAAATGTCTCATTTTGAGAGAGCGTTGTCATGCTGGGCAGCTCGCACGTGTGTTCTCTGCCATCCGCTGCCCAGACGATACTCACATCTTTCGGTCCCGATGCCAAGCTCGGGCGGCCCGAGAATGGTATAGCATTGCTTGAGCTCAGCTCTCAAGCTCTATTATTCCTTCGAGTGTGCACCTTTCAAGGCAGACGCGCCGACTATTGCCCAGAGAGCCTCAACTTGGTCTCCAACGAAACTGAGCTGAAGCCAAGCCAATGTCCAGCATCTCCCCAGTGTCCGCTTCAGAAGAGGCCGCCCGGCTATCAACGCCGAGTCAGGCCGGTCAAGCCACCACTGCGAAACACTCTCCCAGTGAACTATTGGCTTGGCTATGGGAACATCTTTTGCATTCTGCCAGGACAGGCACAAAAAATATTTTCGGCTGTCTACAAGCTCATGACAAGACAGAAATGGCACTGGCTTCAAGTCGGCAACCACGACTTGGAACAAAAACCGTACTCTGGATTCTGCCATGCATGTGGGTCATGGAATCTGAGATGTAAACGCTGACTTCTACACTATGTTTGAGGGATAACGCCATCGTGCCACCTGCACCAATCGTAACAGTCTCTTAGACAGTGTTCCATGTTGGCTGTGTTTCCCCAGACACCTCTGGATCTCGGCAAGCACTCTTCGCAGCCCTTTCGGCCGCTATCTTGGCTTTGAGGACAGGGTTGCCGTTGCAGCCGCAGTCGCACCACTGTGGACCATGCGTCTGGTTCGGCGGCTGGAAGTGTCCCCATGCGCTGGTAGAAGGGCCCTGGGAGGAGCCTTGCGAAGAGCCCTGGTTTGAAGAGCCTTGCGAGGAGCCTTGAGTGTTTGACGACATTTTGGTATGAGGGAGGTTTGGTGGTGTGTTGCTATGAGATCAGCAGGTTGGGTTAGTTGTGTTTGGAAGTTCGCTGGATAGGTTGGTGTTGAGATGCATATTTTCGCCAAACCGAGCCAGTTGATATATGGTGTACAAAAGATATGCAATTGACTGTACGGCGGAGTGGGTCATGATGAGGTGCGGAGCGACGATAGCATTGAGGTCATAGGTGTATTTAAGGTGCCTAGAGGCGGTGGTGGTGATAACGGCAGGTTTCCCATGTTTGCCATGGAATTTCGCAAGCATTGACTTCCGTTGCTGGCAATGTTGTGCTGTTTGCCATCACTACAGATTGGCCTGACTGATGAGCTGAAGACTTGAATGTATGATTGTCGCCCGGCGGAAAGATGGCATATATATATATTATATATATGTATATATCGGTGTACAGATCTGTCGTCAGATGTACCATATTGACGGTACCCGAATGTTACTTCGACACTGCAACGCCATTAGCACGGCTTTGTAGAGAGGTATGAGACAGGCGGTGCATGATCTCGCAATGAGAAGATCAGTTTGGACCAATGCCGGAAAAGCCGGGCTCGTCAGAGTGTGAGAGACAAGCCATAGCAAAGATGGACATCCGGCTGCCTCGAATCCCTGCTCACCCACGCCCGATAAAGTTGTGTCCCACGTTGTTGGAATGAAGATACTGAAACTGCCGCAATGATCTCCTGCAGGGATGCGAACGTGGCCCCCAAGGATGCGAGTACGAAGTGGAAGCGCGGGAACATTGATGATTCCCAGCACCGTGATCCACGTCGTCGCGTTGGCCGAATGACGGCGACCAAAGCAGAACCGCGGAAGCCTCGTCGCCGTGTCATAATCAGGAATCAGGATGAGGCGAAGAATTAATTTGGGCAGCTGACTTGGCTCTTGGGTCGTCCGTGTTTCGGACCAAGAGATATATATGTACGAGAAAGGATCGGGAGGGCAAGTTTGCTGGGATCGGCTAGAAAGCGAGATGCAAACGGTGTAGTAATGCGACGCGGCAGCATGCGTAGTCAGCCAGGTACCGGGAATAATGAGTCGCTGTATAGGGAAAAAGAAATAATGGCCAAGTGCAGCAAGAGGTCACGCTGCTGGCCAAGATAATTTCCCGGCTGGCGAGAATAACCCGGCGGAGACTACAAGGCGGAATGCTTATTGGACGCCACGACAACGTCGATGTTTGGAAGCTTACCTAATAACCATTCTCAGCCAGCAAACATCGCCTTGCCCGTCGCTGCGGTGCGCGGCGCGTGCCCAAGTGACAGATGGCTGATGAAGGATCGAAGCTGAGTCGGCTTGACGGTGCATTGCTGCTGGCTTCCTTTCATGTGAGTCGCAGCCTTCCATTTCCGTACTGCGGTAGGTATATAGTCTCGTTTGCCTCAGTTGCACCTACTTTCGCCTCTCCAGATTCAAAGCACAATCACATATCACGACATCACACTCAAGAATACACTAGTCGATACTGCAATTCCTCATGAGCTGCACAAGGACATTCACCTCGAGCACTATCCTCTCTAAGCAGTCCGCTGCGGCGGCTGCGCAAGCATTAAGAAGCTTCAATGGCCCTACAATCTCCCGACCAGCCTTCGTAGGGTCCCAGCATCAACTCACAGCCCGCACGTTCAGCACTTCAAGACCGACGAAATGGAAGGAGTTCTTTCCCAAACCAGATGCCCCAGCCATCAAGGAGACCGCACCAGCATGGCCACATCCAGTATACACTGAAGATCAGATGAACTCGGTCGTCGTCTCACATCGTAACGCAAAGACATGGTCCGACTATATGGCTCTCGGCGCAATCAGAACATTACGCTGGGGCATGGACTTTGCGACAGCCTACAAGAAGGGCGAGGGACAGATGACAGAACGGAAGTACATGATCCGGAATATCTTCCTGGAGAGTGTTGCAGGCGTGCCTGGCATGGTGGCCGGCATGCTTCGACATTTGCACAGTATGAGGAGGATGAAGCGGGATAATGGTTGGATCGAGACGCTATTGGAGGAGTCGTTCAACGAGCGCATGCATTTGCTCACGTTCTTGAAGATGGCCGAGCCGGGATGGTAAGTAGCACAGAAACACAACAAATCCAAAAGACCAACAAAGCTGACGGCAGAATACAGGTTCATGCGGACCATGGTCCTCGGAGCTCAAGGGGTCTTCTTCAACGCCTTCTTCATCTCCTATCTCATCTCGCCGCGGACATGCCACCGTTTCGTTGGTCTCCTCGAAGAGGAAGCCGTCATCACATACACCCGCGAGATCGTCGATCTAGATGCCGGACGATTACCAACGTGGGAGAAGATGCAAGCTCCAGACATTGCGGTGAGATACTGGAACATGCCCGAAGACCACCGCACGATGCGCGACTTGCTACTTTACATCCGCGCCGATGAGAGCAAGCATCGTGAAGTCAACCACACATTGGGAAATCTGAATCAGAAGGACGATCCGAACCCATATGTTTCCGAGTACAAGGATCCAGCGAAACCGCACCCATGCAAAGACTTGACGCATCAGAAGCCAACTGGATGGGAGAGAGATGAAGTGATTAACAATTGATGCCTTCCTCGGCAGAAGTCTTTCGTTTCGTCGGCCTACATTTCATAGCATTTGCTCTCTACTCTTGTACGGCAGACCGGTGTTGTGATTTTAGTGAGCGATAGATACTAGAGGAAAAGAAACATAGCCCGGAGTTTTATAGTAGCCGGAATGGAGGCCACGGCTTGAACTGGGGTGGGAGGATGCATTTCCTCTTCTTACAAAAGAACTTTCTATGTAATAAAAGCTCTCCCAGTAGCTGTTGTGCTGTACATAGATACCATATCTAATGTCTCTAAGATTCTTTCGTATCTAGGACGTGGACGCTGTTCTGTACAGTAGAAAGTCTATCTCGATTGAGCAAATAGGAAGAAAGTACTAGAACGCGCCTTCCTATACGCGTAAGCCACGCCGCGGCTGCTCCCGTGGTCGGCTCGGCTGTGCTGTTGTAAACCATGGCAACGCAACCAATCATTTGAGATATTGATCGCTACAACTACAACATGGTCCGGCAAGTTTTCGCGAAGACAGGCCTCCGTCAAATAACGCCGACGATTGCACATGATACGTGAAAATGGCCTGTCTGTGTTCCCTATATTCTGGATCGCAACAGGGTCCCCTTGAAAGCTTGGCAGGGACTAGGTATACCTGAACCACAACAGGCTGAAGCCGACACATCATCATCATCATCATCATCGTTGAGAGTCTTGATCAGGGCATGTTACATTACAGGTTTCCTCCTTGCAAGCAGCAGGTATATGCGTCTAGCCGGAAACGGAGATGTATCGAGTCGAATATGGGACGAATGGAAGGGTGTTCAGTCTCACCAACCTCCTTGTAAGCAGCAGGCAGATGCGCCTGCCGGATACGGAGATGTATCGAGTTGAATATGGGACGAAGAAGAACGAAGGGAAGGGTGTTCAGTCTCACCAACCTCCTTGCAAGCAGCAGGCAGATGCGCCTGCCGGAAACGGAGATGTATCGAGTTGAATATGGGACGAAGAAGAACGAAGGGAAGGGTGTTCAGTCTCACCAACCTCCTTGTAAGCAGCAGGCAGATGCGCCTGCCGGAAACGGAGATGTATCGAGTTGAATATGGGACGAAGAAGAACGGAGGGAAGGGTGTTGTTCATAGTCTCACCAACCCCCTTGCAAGCAGCAGGTAGATGAGCCAGCTGGAAACGGAGATGAGAGAAGTGAAGAAGGAAGGGTGTTGTTTTTAGTCTATGAGAGCGACTCGATACCACCACAAAAAGTGTTGATCTCGTGATTCCGAACTCCTACAGAAGAGATATTGCCGCCATCACCACCACCAGTCTTCCCACTCTCCACTCCTCCTAGGTAAGCACAATACCACCACCACTCGTTATACGGGAGCGTCCGTTGGCTGTGAGGATTCCACATTCAGTCGAGCCATAAGCCTCGTCAAATGTAGATCCGTGTTCCACAACAGAATTTTGTCGATGGAATGATCCGAGTCTATGAAGCGTCAACACTGCCTAGACGATTTTGTGGATGAAAGAGGAGGATTCATACCTAACAGCTGCTGCAGCCTGAAAGGCTCAGCTGAGAACACTTGTAAATATGGCACGAGCATGATCCACTATCATGGCGAATTAGTAACGACTACAGCGTCTTGCTTAGGCGTACTACTTACCCATCATTGCAGCAGTTTGGACTTGCGGTCGGGCAAGCAGCAAGACTGAAGATATTGCTAGTAAAGGAGGCTACCAGCAGAGTGACAAGAACAGTGATCGAGAAGTTCTGCATCTTGTGGTTTGTTTGTGTTTTTGCTTGGGCTTTGGGATTGTTGAGGATGATGTGTTTGTGTAGAACGAAAGGAAGAGAGGAAGAGAGAGGGATATATATATGTGTGTGGATGATGAACTCCTGATAGACCGGTCGTTGTGGTCCGGTTCGGAAGGCTCGAGATATCTGCCGGTGTGCTTTTCCTGCAGCTTTCCGGGTTGAATTCTAAGTCTCGTGTCGTGTTGTCGGACGTTGCGACCTGGTCAGTCGTAGTGAAGGATGCTGGTGAACCTAGTAGGCTTGAAGTTTGGCTCACTATCCGCGGGATGCAGCGTACAGCGTATGAATGCATCGAACAGGTATTCTCTTCATCGCAAAGCGCTGAGTCCATGCTCCAAGAACGGCCACCAACCAAGTCACCACCAATGACTTGTCATAAGGTCGCAGGGCAAGATGTCAGTTGGCCTAATCCTTGCTGGTCCAGAAGGGGGGAGAGAGATTGATAGCCTTCCATAACGTTCAGAAGCTACTGTATCTATGATAGTGGGTTCAAGTTGTCTTCACAATAATCTGGTGTTGACGATCGATCTGCAATGACGGTACCTTTTTTGGAGCAACTGCCGAGCTCATCTTCCGCTTCCACCATCCTCGGAATCCTCATCAGAGTTCTTTCAGTGTTTTGAAATACGCAATGCGCCATATGAGATTCCTCGTTGGGCTTGCTAGTTTTCGTTTCCATCGGCCTTCCGTAGGCCGGTATTGAGATCGTTTGCAGAGTCCTGGTGCATGCGTACAACGAGGATATTGGGTGTTATAGCAAGGTGTCTCGTGCTTCCCTTCCACTTCCAATCGAGGTAGATGTTCTGCGATTCATACAAGAGTTCGTCTACGGCTAGCGGACAAAATCCCAGGGGTCTACCAGTATCCAGCCCTACCTCCCAACAGGCGCTTCCCCTGTAAGCTCGTGTAGGACTTCCTTCATCTGAATAGCCACGTTGGTTCTCCGATATGCTCAACAACACAGCAGTCCTCGACATATCCAGGACGGACTTCACGCCAGGCCTGACTAGTGTCGGTGTATCGCGTGCGCGTATCCTGAGCGATGCATATCCAGGACGGACTGCACGCCGGCCTGACCTGTGTCGGTGTATCGCGTGCGCGTAGCCTGAGCCATGTCATGTTTGAGGCCCCGTTTACATTCCATGATCGCTTCAAGGCCATGTCCCTTACGCCTGACTGTCAGGCCGAGATTGTAATTGGCCCAAACCCTTGCTAGCCAAAAGTGGGGAGAAATTGATGGCTTTCCGATGCGTTCAGACGCTGTTGTAGTTCATAGTCCGGATGAGAGATCCTTAGTCATAAGCGGCTTGGCACACACACTGTATTCAATTTCCACTCTTCTAGATAACCTTGCAATTCACGTTCTACACGTAACGTATGTAGCCATCCTTTCGTATATATACCCATTCGTTAGCGCCGTAGGATTAGCCGCTTCTAGCTATTTCTAGTAGTCGCTAATCTATTAAGAGTTAGTTAGTAATTGATAAGGTTAGCCGAACTACGATAAGCAACACTACCTACCGCACTATCGCAAATTCTTCTTCGTATACCTACTACTTTGTACTATTAGTATAGTACTAATTATTATTTAATAACTACTATACGTATAGATAAGAATAAAGGCTCGAAATAATGCCTAGAATACGCTCTCTATAACGGGAAAAGAAGTTACTATATCGCGTACTATTAGCGAGTTTGCTACTAGCAAATACACTACTAAGAAAGCCGCTACCCTCGATTATAGTATACCCTATAGTATATTTAATAACCGTCTACGAGGCCTATATATTAACCGCTACGATACTATAGAAGACCTTTATCGCCTTAGTAATATTGAAAGAGCTAGACTCAAGGATTAGATAGTACGCCTTATAAATATAGGTTTTCCTCTAATCTACGATATAATCCGCTATTAGGTAGAATAGATTATTAGTATAAGGCCGGATAATAATAATACTAAAGCTATCGGATAGAACTAGGTCTATAGGTTTATCTACCGAGATAAAGACCTCGAGTTCAAATAGGTTAAGGCAATAGATAACAACCGACGTAATGTTACTAACAATCCGGATATTCTCGTAGACTAGTTTAAACTACTAGAAACCGTACGCAAGGAATATAATATAGTACTCGAAGATATTACTAACTTCGACGAGATAGGCTATCTATCCGGTTACTACGAGCGAGCTTACTAGTATATTGTCTTAGTAAGTAAGGCTAAGAATACTATTCTACGATAACCTAGTAGACGAGAATAGATTACTATTATAGAGACAGTTACTATAGCTAGCTTTTACGTATCTCCGTTCTTTATCTTTAAGGCAAGGTAGGTTACGAGATCGCTTCTACTATAGTTCAAGACTTAGTTTGCCTATATAGGTACTACTTTTGCTACTACTAACAACGGCTAGTCTAATACTAAGATAGCAATTGAGTAGATATAGTACTTTAATCTAAGGTATCTACCTAGTAAACTAGGCAAATAGCGACTTCTTATTATAGATAGTTACAATAGCTATAAGTCCTTCCCCTTCCTATAGTATACCTTAGTAAACAAGATATTGCTTCTATACCTACCTTCTTATACTACTTACTTATACTAACTACTAGATATTAGTATATTTAGCCCTCTTAAAGCACTATATTTAACCCTTATAATGTAGCGCTACGTAGAGATAGGCCTCGCTAACGTTACTAAGAGCGACTTCCTTAATATCTACTCGGACCTATACGACTTAGTATTCGAAGAGACAATTATTAAGAATACCTTTAAGGCGACTAGTATTAATCTACTAGACCTATAGCGAGTGCTTGCCAAGTTGCCTATACCTTATATCTACTACAATCTACCGGACACGCTATTAGCTACTAGAGTAACCGTTAATCTACCGAGCTTACTATTACTAGTAGAAGGTCTATATCTACTACTATAGGCTCTAACCCGTACGCCTATAATACCCTCGAAGAAGCGACTTTACTAGTCTAGTAACCCTAGTATACCTATCTCTAACAAGCGCTTAATAAAGATAGCTAATCGACTTAATTACTTTACTTCTTTATAAGATTATAGACAAGCCAATGCCGCTACTATAGAAGCGCTTATAAAGCTTAATTTCAAGAAGACCTATAAGGTAGCATAGATTATACTTACTCGCTATAACCTATACCTTACTAAGAACGAGAAGCTCCGTAGAGAGCTTAGTTAGTATACTAAGAATAGGAAGGGCAATATTGTTATTAGTAAAGCGAGAGTCTTTACTCAAGAGCTAGTTAATAACCTACTTGCTAAAGATACTACAAAGCAATAGTATACTACTCTATAGCGTAGTATAAAGGAAGACCTCGCTTAGCTTATAACTATTAAGAAGTAATAGATTGCTATAGTAGCTTAATAGACTAAGAAGTTACGAGAAGAGCGTTAAGAGCTTACTAAGCAACTAGCTCTAGCTAGGAAGTAGCTTAATAGTACTAAAGATAGTACTAGATTAACAATTAACAATATTAGGTACCTACTTAATAGCGGAAGGGTTACTAACTATACTATAGTTACTAAGGTATAGCGATATATTACTTAGCTTAGCGACAAGGTAGAAGCCTTTAAGCAAGTAGAGGCAAAGGCATAGTACGTACGAGATCTATAGAATATACGCTAGAGTAATATTAAAGATACTAAGACGAAGATAGTAGTACTCAAAGGTATAGTTACTAAGGCTAACAAAGCGGACAAATAGGTAATAGATAACCTTATTGCCTTGGATTGTACTATTAAGCTAAGTAATACTATTAAACAAGAGCCGAACGACGCTAACGACGAGAGCGATATATACGCTCTTAAAGGTACTCAAATTAGTAGCTTTAACGACGATATTAAGCTCCTCGATCTATAGTAACTTAACCCTCGTTTATTTCCCGAGTCTTAAGATCTCTACGAAACCGGCTTCTTAGCTAACGATAAGGTCTAACTAATTAGAACTCGAGAAACACCTATTAATAGTTAAAAGTATATACAATCGACGTATCTCGGTCGATTAAGTATACTTACGAGTTAGAGTCCGACTTTAGGGAAGCTAGCTTTCTAGTATATATATATACTATTATACTATAACTATTTTATTATACTTTATCTTTATATTATATACGCTTGTTATATATATTAAGACCTTTCATTTGCGCTATCTAGTATATCTATATATAGTATAGTTAATATGTTCTCGATAGTAAGGACTACTAGCTATTCTAATACTATCCTCTTAATATAGGCTTGGTAGTACTTAGCTGTTCGAGCAGGGGTACAACTATACAATTATGTATTACTATATTCTATCGATATACAATGCGTACAATTATAGAACTATATAACTCGATACTACGATTATTTTAGTATAAAAATCAATGCAATCGCATCGCTATGTATTGCATAGTAATTCGTAGAAGTATTGATGTAGAACGCCGAGATGCTAACAAATATGCGCTAACGAAAGGGAGGGAACACGAAAGGATGGCTGCATACGTTACCAAGGTTGTTACACGGAGCGCTGTCTCCTTTCAGATGACCGAGGTTCTGCCAAGAGCTGAACTCTTGCTGCCCGGGAAGGAGTAATCCTACACCTCCACGACTTGATGCTAGCCGAACTAGCAGGGACAGTATCTATCGTTTTGGACGGTACCTGAGGCCAAGACTTTTAATTAAATTGATAAGTTCGCTTGCTTGAAGTTGCCAGAAGTGACCATAGCAACTTCTGCCTCGGCGGAGACAGTGCCTCATCGAATTGCGAGCTGTTGCTTACCTAAGATATTGTAGCGGAAGACCGGTCCAAAACGATAGCTGCGTATGTCAAGTAGCAGCAAGAATAGCTGGATGCTCAAAGCGGTGGCAAAATGCTCGAGCACCTCAACTTCGCAAGGCGGTCATTGAAACCCTAGTAAAAGCGCTTCTCTTTCATGCATCATTTTTCGGTGTTCCCGCCGAAATTGTACATCGCCGGGACTGTGCTCGTGAAAATGTAGCACCGCCACAACAGCAATGACAAAGACTACTTCTCGTGCAGTGCCATCTATGCACTTCCTGCTGAGAATCTCTCTCCCAGGCAGCCGTCTTTGACGAAACACAACCCTTTCATTGGCCTGATCTAGAGCACTGTACAGAGGTGCCAGAAGTCACCTCAGATCATCACGACCGCGACAATCTGTATCTCCTTATTCCCTATCATACCACAGTCAGCAATTTGACATCTACCAATGGCCTGCAAGAAAAAAGAAACGTACTGCTCAAACTCGCTCTCCCCTTCCTTTGAGCCAATATCTTTCTGCTCAAGATTGCTGACTTTCGCCGCTCTGGGTCCCATATTCAGATGCTGCACGAATTTGTCCAGGTTTGATGATGATCCTTGAGCTTCTCCCACGACGGTGCCGTCTGAAGCGTTCTTGACAAATCCTGTGATGCTCAAGGACTTGGCTTTCTCTGCGGTGAAAGAACGGAAGTTGACCCCTTGGACTGTGCCGGTAACTGTGAATGAGATCTGGTTGGGGTGAGTAATGGTATGAATCGGGGATGGGGGGACTGACTCGCTTGGACATCGTGTGGCTTGATGTTGTGAGGGATTCGAGAACTGGCATGTGGAGGGTCTGGATATAAGCAGAATATCGTGTTGTTGTTGCTGCTGTGATGATGGTAAGTGGTGTGGGCTCGTATGACGTCAATCTTGAAGCGAGGGTGATGCTGAGTTATTGTCATTTGGGTCTGGTCTCACGAATGCGTTCTAAAAATTTGTATTAAACGAATCTATGTCGCTACCCTCTCGCTGCTCATCTCATGCCCACTATGTTCGGCCGGCGCAAATAAAGTTTCAGATGTCTTACTCTCACAAATACTTTTTCAAGAACTCTAATACAATCTGATATCCCCTCGAGTATTCGTTTTTACTCTCCTCCTTCTCCAAGTCCGCCCTACCACTCATCCACCCATGAATACTGCTCTCAAAAATCTCAACGTGCTTCTCGACTTTCAACTCTTCACCAAACGCCAGAATCTTATCCTTCGGCTCGTCCTTACTAGCAAGCACCAACATCGGCACCGTCACCTTCTTCGCATCCTCAGGCTCAAGCATAGCGGGAGAACTCTGAATACCCACCTTCCAAGGACTGTTCTCTCCACTCGTAACCGCAACCACTTTCCCAGCCCAACAATATCCAATAGCTCCCCAGCACTCCACACTCGGATACTCCGTTTTCAAAGCTGCGAGACTTTCGTTCATACGATTGAGATATCGTGGCATGTTCTTGATCTTTTGCATGAACGCTCCCATCTTCTCTTTCTTTTCGTCTGTGTCTCGCGCTAACCATTCTGGTTCTGCGACTCCATCGTCGAAGAAGTCGGGCATTGCGACAAGATAGTCACCACTTGAGGCTATGATGTCTGCGCCCTGTAAGGTTGGAGTTCTGTAACCGAAGATATCGTAGAGGAAGAAGATGGCTTTTGTTGCGGTGGGTGGGCCTGCGATGTAGGTTTTGGTATCGGCAAGGATTTTGTAGGTGCCTTTTGGTGTGTAGTCTGGGTAGGATGTGGGGGTCGGGATGGTGCAGCAGGCTGCCGAGTCGTGCGTGCCGGTGTTGGACATGTCGATGTCGTAGTCGATGTCAATGGGAGAGGTTGTGAGGCTTTGGTCGATGTCGATCGGTGAAGTGGTGAGGTGGTGGTCAATGGCGGCAGGATGGTCTTCTTCTATGAACGGGTTATCGCTTTCGATAGCTGGGGTGGAGTATTCTCGGATGAATGAATGGAGACGCTTGTTCAAGGTAAGATGCATCTTTTCAGCTCGGCAACAGTGGTATGAAATACTTATGCGAGCTATCGGGTGCTAGATAGTGAAGACACCATTGCACCGACGTTCTTCTCTACATTTTGTCTGATGATGAAACACGACCTTCGATTTGCTTGCCCAGTGCAGGGAAGTTGTTAAGGTTAGGTGTAATTGACGCACGGCATTAATTTGGGGTGCGGTGTCCGATCTTCGATATCCATAGTCTCAATGCTTGATCTGAGACGCATCTCGGGGTGTGCTAGGCGTGGGAAGCCGTGGTTGGTAGTTCTCGTCGCAAGTGTGCGACTTTGAGGAGGTGCGGGGAGGTGTTCGCGACGACGGGTAGTGCACGACCGGAAGCATGGGCTATATCCGAGGATGAATCCACAGCTTGGCGCCAAGCTTTTGCGAACATTGCGAATTTGCGGTTTGTAGATTCGGGCCACGTCGCTGGTACTCTACCGTCACACCCACCCGGTCGATTGGGCGATGGCAGGCTCATCGTTAACGATATTCTCCTCCACAGTCACCGAGCAGATCGATAAGTTGATCTCTTCTGGTTCTGGCCTGGACCTCTTCTATCATTGCTCGATCGGTATCGTCCAGCCTCAGACCATAGGTCTTCAGATTGTCTCCTGCATTATCACTCACACCCCATCTGGTGCCGACGATGACAGCGCCCACGTAAGGGAAGTCGAGGACCCATCTTGTGGCAACATTCGTGATCGAAACGCTGTGCTTGCCCGCGATGGTCTTCAATACTCGAAGCAGCTCCTGGAAGAGCGACCAGCTGCCCCAATTGAGAATCATTTCGTAGTACTTTCGCTGACTTGGTGTCACATCGTTCGAGAACAGCTCGGGTTCAGGTGAATTGAGCCACTTTTCAGCAATGAACCCGCCAAGCAGCGTGCCATACGTTAGCAGTTTGATATCATGCTTCATGCACATGTCGCCCATCTTGTACGCTGGGCGAGAGTCGACAAGAGAGAATTGTACTTGATTTGTATGAATCTTGACTCCCGCTTCAGCAATCTCTGCCATGCGTTGGGTGTCAAAATTACACAGGCCAAGCTTGTGCACTCTGCTATCAGCTTGCAGCAGTTTAAGAGCTCTGATATACTGCGGGTCGGCATAGAATTGCCAGTGCAATTGGAGGAGGTCAACGTGGTCTGAAGACATTCTTTCACAACGCTCGCTGACATTTGCTTGAACAAGTTCGAATGTCACCTGCGTTGGAGTGAAAATGCACCATTTCGTCGCGCCAAAGACTGCTGCTGGCTGCGAACAAGATGCTCTAAACTTGCCAAAGATGACTTCAGCATCACCATAATGATCGGCCATGTCGAATGCTGTAAAGCCTTGTGCTGCGTACCGCTGGAATTGTTTCTTGATCTTGTGTATTGATGTGGTTCCCCATGACGGACTGGACAATTGCCAAAGACCAGAGAATAATCTGGGCAATGAGCGATCGCCAAGCTGAAATGTCTCGATACCAGCGGGCACTGGAGGCACGGTGATGAGATCGATAGAGTGTGTGCCGTTCACGGAAGAGCTGGCAGTCGAGTCTCGGGAAGACATTGACGAGGCCTGCAGGGCAGTCAAGCCTCTTTCGAACGGAAAGGGTTGACGCGAAGCATTGCATATGTCTTGGCACTGACACAAAGCCTTCTCGAGGCGTAGTATGGGCGTTTTTTCGCGCCCGGTCAAGCTTCGGGTTCCAGAGGGCATCAACAATGTTTTTTGTATCGCGGTGATGGCCTGAATGATGTCTCCGTCAACTACAGATAGCGCTTGCTCCAAAGATGCGGAGAGCTGGTGTAGACTTGATGCTTGCTGCACGATGGCTGTCAAAAGCGGTATGCTTTCGTAGCACATGCCACATCCAAGCATGCAACGAAGACGCTGTTGAGCATTGTGGAATTCGGCGGTCTGCTCAGCAGGATTCTTGGCAGTGTTGAAGAACCTTTCCTCGACATCCATGGAGGACTTTTCCAAGTAAACCCTTGTTCGGTCCTCGAATGTCGGCGTAATGCTTGGGTCTGCAGCAAGCATCGATCTAAGCACTGACCGAAGCCCTTCCTCGGGTAAGTTGGCGATGATGGTGTCAATCATCAGATTGACATGCGCCATCTTGGCCTCGTGGTATGGAGCCGATCCCATGTTGCCATGTGCTGTGTTGAATCAGTTCTGAAGATGGTCGCCGCTTCGGAGAGCAGCATTAAGAGGTGCACAGCTGCCCGAGAAGTGGTGCTACCCTAACCTCACTGCCTGGTCAAAGCCAGTCTCTACTTTCCCAATGTGGGCATCGTATTGAAGAAGATGAGGCTGAGATGCTACTGTGGCTGCCATGATGATAGCAGCTCTAAAATTCTAAATGTGGTGAGCTTTAGATTACACCAAGTGGGATACCGGTGTTCAAAGCAAAGTATGCATTGCTGCGGTATTGCTCTCGCTGCCCACTTTTCGCCCGCGGTGCCCTTTGCCTGGCCGAGACCAGAAAGATGAAGATGTGGAGAGGGTCTTCTTGAGCCGAGACCCTGCGAAAATCGCGCTTATTCAGCCATTGAAGCCTAGAACTAGAACTATTCACACGCCAGGTGCACTAGCCGAGGCGTATGGTTGACACCTCCATCCGTTTCTTCTCCATCAACAACGAGCAATCCATCAAGACTGTACCGCAGATATGCATGCCTCCCTGCAACAACTGTAGCGTCGCCTGATCGGGTATATGCCAGCCTGGTCCAGGACGCGGACCTTGACCGACGAGTAACCTGGACAGTGGACACTCTCCCATTCCAGTGGGTCAAGGCCGGGCTGAGATGATGCTGTCGATAGCGAGATTCAGCAACATCTGGCGGGCTTTATGGCTTTGACGGAGATCGAAAGCATCACTGGTATCTTTTAGTACATCATGGAGCAACTACCGCCTGGAGCCTCCGGACAAGGCCGCGGAGGCAGTTCCAATGCCTGCCTTGAATGCAGAAAGGTGAAGATGAAGTGTCACCTGATGCCGAATTCTGAAAAGTGCGAGAGATGTGTTCGAAAAGCACTCGATTGTACATTTCAACAGCACAGGCGAGGTCGCAAACTAGGCATGAGGCTCTCCACGAGCCAGTCTGCGAAGCGCGCAACAGGAGAGAGGCCAAGTTCGGGTGAACCAGGACAGGCTGGTCACTCCAGTGGTGCAAATGCTGGAACTCCTGACGCCAAAGACAATGTCTCCACGCCATCGCAATTGCAGCACTTGCCTCCAGTGCGTTCGTGGTACGCGGAAGCTGACGAGAAGCCTCCTAAAGTAGAGGGAAATGAGGATGGTATCAACGAAAGCGATAGTCGAGAACAGTCCGACAGTGATCGGCCATACGGCTTTTGGGCGGACCCAGATGGTTTCAATCCTCCCAGTCTCCTGAATCGGCATGCTTCTCAAGGCAACTTTTCTTTGCAGAACATTTTGAGTACGAACAGCGAGGCACCAAAAAGAGCCACCTCTGGCGAGATATCTACTAGTATACCGCGCTCGCCAGGAGATCCGGTCACCAAGGGCATCATCAACATGGCGATCGCTGAGTCTTTGTTCGAAGGGTATGTATGACAGGGAAGGCAGTAGACCTTCCTCCTCCGTGACGTGCTTTTTGCTGACCAAGAGCAGATTCATGAAGAACCTGAACCCTTATGTGAGCCAGCTTGATCCGACGTTGCATACCTTCCAATATGTCAGGGTCAAGTCATCCTTTTTGCTCACAGCGGTGCTTGCAGCTGCCGCAAAGCTGTTGAATCCCTCCGTGTTCTCACCGCTTCGAGATCATGCCGAAAGGCTTTACATGGAAGTCTTCCGCCGTGGCCTCAAGTCGCCAGAGGTGGTCCATGGAATCATGCTTTTGACGTATTGGAAGGAGCCTGATGACACTAGAGCCTTCGTGAACGTTGGGATTGCCATACGTATATGCCATGACCTCGGCTGGCATAAACTGAAAGCGCAAGACCTGGCTGTCATGAGCGAAGGGAGAGCTCGAGAGATACGTAGTATGGAAAGGACTTGGCTCGTTCTCTTCGTGTACGACCGCAGCATCAGCATGCAGACTGGGAAACCATGCATGATCGAGCGCAGTCGCTTCATTGAGTCCATCGACGACTGGCTCAAATCACCTTTTGGAGAGACAGATGGCTTGCTCGCTGCCTTTACTCACTTGCGATTGCTGACGCCCGAGCTTCCTGGACTTTTGAATCCAGCAGATAATACGAGTTCCCAACCCAGCTCAAGGCCTTTGCTGCGGCTTTTGAAGGAGCAGATCGGAGTCTGGCGCAAGCGATGGACGCAGGCTACCACGAGAGAGCCGCGCCATCAGTTTCTCGTACAATACTATGCCGATCACACTCTACTTATGCTTTATTCTGGCCCTTTACAGGCATCGCTATCTTCAACGACCGGTGCTCTAGACCTCGAGCCGTTCTGGGTGAGTTACAATGCCGCTATCGGCATTCTTCGCTTGGTCTCAAGCAGAGAGGTCGCCGGTTATGTATACTTCGTCCAAGATTCCATGCACGTTATGCTAGCGTATGCTGCAGTGTTCCTAATTAAGGTATGCTTCTTTCGGGCTTGGCAGGAGTGTTGTTTTGTGGGTACTAATCGGCATTCTAGTTGCTGTTGTCAATCCCTCGAGCCGTAAGAGCTGAAGTAGAGTCAACCATTTTGGAAACACTATCTACCGCACGAGACGCTTTCGCACTACAATCTGCACCGGCCAACACAGGGTGCGCTTTGCAGGCCATGTTTCTGGCTAATGTGGTGTCAAAGGTTGAGAAGCTCTGCCAGCGAAGACAGTCACGGAGTGCGCAGCAGGCAGCCGACACTCCTTCGCAATTGCTGACTTCCCATCCAATGGCAGGTGGAAGCTCAAGCCAAGCGGGAGCGCCCAGCGCATCGATGGAAGCTATTGCAATGCACTATGGTTCCGGAGCTCAAGCAGACGATGCAGTTTCAGGACCGTCGATAACGCCAGAATCGCAAAACTACAACTTCTTCGACGATGAAATGTGGTCATCAATGTTCGCTTCAGCCGGCTTCAGCATCAACGATGGTATCTTTCTGCCGGATTTCAATGGCTGAGCATGTGCTTCGATAATCGATATCTCGGTGTTCAAAATCTACCGCTGTCCATGGTCCTGGCCGAAGACCGACATGCATTCCCCGCTCGTACCGCGAGGCGATCCCGCGACTACTTCGACATATGATATGGCAGTGCCATTAAGCAGTTCATCACTGGCGTTCAATGCAGCTCACTCGCGTGCGCGCACGCATTGGTCGCTTTTATCAAGGTATTGCACATTGGACGGCCGGTGTGGAGGTGTAGCTCAGACACAATTACTCCATTGGGCTACTTGCTCTCGACTGGTGCTTAGGGCGTCACTTTAGACGTCAGCGTGGGCAATGAAACCCGGGACGAGGAAGCCAGTGCTTTGTCTGCAGGTGCAGGCCTCAGCATCATATTTGCATCAGACAGGCACTCCGCGGGCGTCGACAGCAACAGCGGCCTTTCTCTCCCTGGAGACCAAGACGCTTTAATCTCACGGCTCCAAGAAGACCTCAATCATCCTCAAGACTCATTCGGCTATCTTCATGCCGTGGATCGACGAAGTTGACAGCATCCTCGAGACATGGTGTCCTGCACAGCAGATTGGCCTTGCCTTGAAATTTTGGAAAGCCTGCTCTTTGGGGATGTTGATCGACACGGTTCAGATCACTGGCGATCTGGGATTTCTATTCGAAGAAGGCTTGTCCGTTTGCTAACAAACGGTTTGATCAAAACGCTATCGAGCCTCTTTCTTCGTTCCGACATGGACTGACATGTACCAACTCCAATGTCATCACCAAGATGGGAGTCAAAATGCAGAATTCAGACGCAGACTCGGATAACGCCGCAGTAGTCTGCACCGTTGAGCTTGCCCACATCGATACCTTCACAGCTGTTCAAGTGATACGGCTCTACGTTTCCTAGCTTGAAGAAGCACAAAAACCTCCAAAGCTTTTCAAAGCCTTCAGCAGCGTCTATCTGGAACCTGGCCAAAGCACGGTTGTACAGCTACCTGTCAAGCTAGAGGACTTTCGAGTGTGGTCACTCGTTGCAGGATCATGGACGTTGATGCAAGGGTCGTACACCTTCCTTGCAGCATTCTCCGCCTCTGACATCCAATTGACAAACACCGTCACGCTCTGAAGCTTCCCTTCTACAATGCATTTTTGCCATTTAAAGGCACAGCAGTGGTCTCGGCATGACTGAACTCTCTTCTGCCAACTCGTGTGATCTTCAGCTGTGATTTGCAATTGGGATCTGGGCATGCAACCAGTGCGTCTGTCGACATCCAGTCATTTGCATGTGTTGGTCGCTGCTTAGCAGCAAGAAGAGGCAGCACTGCAGCTGAAAGAGAAAAGTCAATCAAACAAGCCAAAAGCACGTTGTGCTTGGGGGGAAAAAGCCTACACAAACTGTAGATGCTGAAACCTTGTCCTTCAGGCAAGTGAAGCATTTCTCCTCGCAAGATGAAATGATCTCCCTCTTTTGCACCGCAATATATCTTTTCGCCAGGTGCTGGGCACACAACCTCCACCTTCAAATCATACAGCTCAAACTTGTCTGCCATTATTGCACTTCCTCAAAATCCTTCCGCGGCACTTTGATTTTTCTGTACTGTCGAAGCTAGATCCCGTGACATGTAAATTCTTTCCTGATTCCGCCTATCGGTGTAGATCTCCAACTCTACTCTAACCGCAACCAGGGTTCAAACACCGGCGCCACAAATAAGACCCCATCGGTATGGGCGTCTTCTAGAACCTGGTCATCGACCTCATGGCTTGATATACAGTTTTTCTTTCTTGTTTATTTGCCATCACATGCGTCTGCGGTAACTATCCCACACCATTCCGGCCTCAAACGATCACAGACGCTCTGCTTTCAGCTGTTGTCGTCGTCGTCGCAACATGGGCATCGACAACGAGATTGTGGTCGACGAGCGAAATGTCGAATCCGCGTCCGGCGTCCGCAGAGATTTGCAAAGGCGACATATCAATATGATTGCCATTGCAGGAATGATCGGTATGTTGAAAAACAAAAAAAATTCCCCATCTATACTCATTCATTCTATACAGGCACGGGCCTCTTCCTAGCATCAGGCCAGGCGATAGCTACCGGCGGTCCAGTCGGGGCTCTTCTCGGATACATTGTGATGGGGTTAATCACCTGGGCCATAGCTCTCATGACGGGCGAGATCTCAGCTTTCATGCCGGTAACGGGAGGGTTTGTTCGACATGCTGCGAAATTCGTACAGCCTGCTCTCGGCTGTGCGACGGGATGGAATTTTTGGTATACGATGGCTGTTACTGCGCCTGCGGAGCTAAGTGCTGCGGCTACGGTGATCCAGTTCTGGAATGTGTCGATCAGTCCGGCGGTTTGGTTTTCTGTGTTTATTGTGATAATTATCGTGTTGAATTTCTCGCCCGTGAAGATTTATGGGGAGAGTGAGGTTGTGTTTGCGGCGTTGAAGATATTTTTGATCGTTGGGTTGATTATTGCTGGGATTGTGGTTGATCTGGGCGGTGGGCCGAGTGGCGATCGCATTGGATCTAGATACTACAAGTCTCCAGGGCCGTTTGTGGAACATCTGGTCTCTGGCAACACTGGAAAGTTCCTGGGTTTCTGGTCGACGCTCATCTCGGCAGCATATAGCTATGCTAATGTCCAGGTGGTTGCACTCGCCGGAGCCGAGACACGCAACCCAAGACAGATCATCCCAAATGCAGTTCGCATGACCTTCTGGAGAGTGATGATCTTCTACGTCGTTTCGATCTTCGTGGTTGGTCTGCTTGTGCCATACAATGACCAGAACCTTGGCATATCTACTGGAACAGCAGGACAGAGTCCGTTCGTCATCGCGTTCCAGCGGGCTGGTATCAAAGTGCTGCCAAGCATCATCAATGCTGTGGTCTGCACTTCCGCCTTCAGCTGTGGTAGTTCTTGCATATTTCTGGCTTCCCGCACACTGTATGGGCTCGCCGAAGAGGGCCAAGCACCAAGATGGTTTCTGAAAACGACCAGAGTTGGGACGCCATGGCTTGCCGTGGCTGCGAGCTTGATCTTCACGCCGCTTGTATATCTTGCCTTGGGTAGTAGCTCGAGCGTGGTCTTTGGATGGTTCGTCAACATTACGACGATAGCTGGTCTGATCGGCTGGCTTGTAATATGCGTGACTTATCTGAGATTTTACTATGGCATGAGTGCTCAAGGCATCAGTCGCGATCGTAAGTAAAATCCGTGTCGCTGGAGACCTCTACAACTGACGTCTGATGCAGGCTTGCCTTACAAGAGTCCTTTGCAGCCCTGCCTGGGCTGGGTAGCGCTGGTCGCGTTGGTCCTTGTCATTCTGTTCTCAGGGTACAGCGTGTTCTTCCCGGGCAAGTGGAGCGTGTCGGGTTTCTTGACATATTACATCGACATTGCAATCTTCATCTGTGAGTTGCATTGGCACTGCTGAATCAGAAACTTTTGCTAATGAAGAGTAGTCTTGTGGGCAACGGCATGGCTCATCTTTCGGGCGAAGCCTGTCTCATTATTTGATATGGATCTATCAGAGATACATCTCATTGAGCGGGAAAGGGAAGATGATAAGCAAGCTTCAGCGATGCACACTGTACCGCAGCTTTCCTCCTGGTGGCGGAAATGGCTAATATGAGTGGCTAGATGCTATATGCCTGCCTTGCTGAAATCCTGAGCTTAATGCTCGCGCAGTACTCGAAATCTTTCTCTCAGGTCTGATGTTGCCTTGCTATCCAAGAACTCCTCGATAAGGGTAATCTTGTTGCCGCTTTCATTGAACGTGAGGAACCAGACGTATTCGTTATTAAACGGTCCAGCTGGTGAGATGGCAGACATGGAAGATCGACATACTGCTCGACGCTCGTCTGGCACGGCAAGATAATCGTGAATGGTCATCTAGGTTTGTCAGTCCAAATCAGATGGCTGGTCTCATTATTGGCAGAAGTGAGTACATCGCCTTGGGTGATCAATGGCGCCACATTCTTGAAGTAAGTGGCCCATTCCTCATTGCTTCTTGATGCTAACGCTACTGTCGCAGGCATCATGATGTGTCGACACTCCGGAGCGCGAGTAGCAAGGTTCTTCTCCCCAGCATGGATCCAATCGCCATTCCAGGAATACAAGAAGTCCTCGGTTGTCTGGCGCATGTTCGCAGCGAGATTAGCGGAAGCCATGATCGTTGCGGATAGTACTCGAATCTCAGCGTACGGCCTTGGTGCGCTTTAAGTGACTGAGGTTCTATGGATGCAAGTATTGTCATCCTGTGATGTTGACTGACACTTGCAAGATTCATTGAGAGACTTCTCGTCCGAAAGAACATTTCTGATTCAGTATCGCCGCCTTAAATCCGGGCTCACGCAAATGCAACTGCATCAGCTCTGAGCTCATTCCTGCTTCCTGAGCTGTAAGTTTGGATCCTTCAAGATGGCACCTGGCTCGGCAGGCATCAAGGCTCCTTGCGGTGCTACGCTCTTTGACTTGAAGTTGTCGCAAATCTGTTCCATCGTTACCCACTCCACCCCTTCATGCTTGTTGATGTACTCGATTATTCTACACACTCGTCAATTTTTTGGTGCTGCAAGCATCATGTCCGCTTCAACTTACCTCTCCAGCATCAAAAGACCATGAGGATGCCCGCATACATCTGGATGAACTGTGACCGGATACACGAACTCGTCGTATTCTCGGTTGAAGAAATTGAATTGATCAAGCCATAGCTCTTCAACGTCTCTCGGGTTGACCCATCCATGACTGTTTGGAGCTTTCTTGATGAACATCATCGGAGGCAGATCGTCCAGATACCACGAAGCTGGAATTTCAACGAGTCCTGTCATCGGGCCATGCGTCAACGGCTTCATCCACTACGAGATCAACTCGTACATTAGCATCGATCTCGATGGACGCGAGGCTCAAATCTTTCGAAGACTTACGTGATCTGGGTGCTTGCTGTAATCTATGGGTACCCACTTGTCGCCAGTGCGCAGCCAGTAACACTGACAATCGTGATGGCTCAAAGAATGGTCGTACTCCAAGCCATACTTCAAGAAAAGCTCAGTGCCTTCCTGCGATGCCTCCCACCAAGGTGCAACAATACCGCGAGGCGGCTTTCCTTGGAACTCAGTGATCAGTTTGTAGCACTTGTCCATGATCGCTGTTTGTTGCTCTAGCGTCATCGCAACCGGGTTTTCATGACTATAGCCGTGGAGACCTATTTCATGTCCAGCATCTGCGATCATACGACATTCTTCCGGGAACGTCTCGAGAGAATGACCGGGGATAAACCAAGTTGTCTTGATGTTGTACTTTTCGAACATCTTGAGCAGACGTCTTACACCAATCGTGCCAGCGAACATTCCTCGGCTGATGTCTGAGACCGAGTCTTCTCCTCCATAGCTACCGAGCCAGCCTGCTACAGCGTCAATGTCCACCGAGATACAGCACTGAATCTCTGCTGGGTGTTAGTGGTCTTGATCATCGTTCAAGAGGAAGATCAGTACTTTTCTTTCCCATTTCATCGGCCTGATCAGATCAAATAATTGTATTTCCAGCACCGAGTCGTTCAGGGTGAGTGTTCAGAGAAGCCACAAGCAGGATTGATGACTCCGGTGACTCGCTGTTTATACTTCACTTGCTCCTCTTTCGCGAGGCATTGCGGTGGTGGGGTCCGCCGTCGGCCGGTTGAATGACGTCGTACAGACCCTTGTCGCTATCTTTCCATCGATCCATGATAAATCAAGAAATTGACAGACTATTACCTTGCAGGTGTTATCCGAGAGTGTGCATGAGGAGACGAGGCTGGTACAAGATATCCACACGTAGCTGGCATGCGCTTGGGCCATTGAGCAATCCCGGGGTAAAGCCGCTATCAAGGTAATCTCCTTTCGACCATGAGGTTCTTCATCTGCGTGTGAACCTTGGCGTCGCCGACACACATGTGCCATGCTGACGCGTTACTATGAAATGCAGATTCAGACCCCAGTTGAGGCGATGGTCAGCATCGCTGCCAGATGACCATGGCCGCACACGAAATCCACACTGGTCACTGCCTGCTCAAGTTGGCGCCGGGTTCTTCGCCCAAGGTGTCCTTGGCTGCGAGTCCGCGTCCTTTCGCCAGTCTTTGGCCATCGCGTAGACCGGAGACGGCAATTGGTACGCTTCATATCTCCATGGAAAGGCTCTCCAACACGACGTCGGCACGCAGTAAAGTCCTCAGTACAGTCGAGCTACTCGAGCAGATACTGCTCGGTATTCGATGGAACGAGCTTTTCGTGCTACAACGAGTGTCTTCAACATGGCGAGACGTCATTCAGGAGTCCGTTCTTGTCCGCGAGAAAATGTATATACTGGCAATCGAGGCCCCACTACAGCCGACCACAAGCCTGCACTACTATGCTGATTCCATGAAACGCATCACATATCGCAGTGACAAGCTGGACACGAACCCGGCGACCAAGTTCTATGGCTCATCGGATGCAGGCTTGCAGAACCCTCTTGCATTATGGGCTGTGAGAGATCTGAGTAACTTCATTCAATTTTCGATAGGAGTAGAAGGCACGCCAGAAGGACTCCCCAACGAGACCGCATCCTGGAGGCAAATGCTGTTGACCAAGCCGCCTTTGCCAGCGATCAGTTTCGACTTCTTGCCCGACGATGAGGAGCATCGCAATAAGCTCACCATCTACAATAGGCGCGGTATCACTTTTGGAGATGTGTATGACTGGACTTGGAAGTTGTCGAAAGCACATGAGAAAAAGACTGGGCTGAAGCCAGATAGTCGTCTTGCAGCAATCGTATTCTGGCTGGCTCATCCTGATGGCAGTATAGAGCTTGAGGAGGCTTGGTGATTCAAGAATCCTGCTCCTTCTGCACAGACGAAGAGAGGTTTCCATCACGATCCATCCCGACAGACCGCGCCCTCACATTCACCAATAAGCCGCGTTAGGAAGTCCTCCTCCCTATCACCACCGTATCCACAATTGAAAGCTGTCTGTTTCCTTGGTCTCTCGTGCTATTCCAGGACTGAAAGAAAACCTATAATGTCCGGAAACATGAAACATTGCAGCAAGGCTTTTTTTTGGCTCCGCGCATGTCTGTAGTCTGCGAAATTTTCGAGCGAAGCAAAAATCGCAGCAGCATTATTCTCGTCCATCAAGGTGTTTTTGCTGCCCATCGACCGCCACATGAGTAAGTGTGAGGAGGTTGAAGAGGAGCATTGTACGTGGCAAAGCGGCATTTAAAAAGAGATGCTTGGGTCTGTGAAGGAGTGGCGCTTCGAGTAGCAATCAGCGGTCACTCTATGCTCGGTGCTCGAGACCAGAATACTGTAGCGAACGCAGCCCGGACTGTGTTGTGGAGTCAGTCATATCTCGCAACGACGAATGCTTCGAATGCTTGCCAGACCGTGTAGAGTAGAATCTCTTGGTCAATTTTCACTGAAATTTTGCATGCATCATATTTGAAGAGGCTATAATTCTCTACTTTGGTACACTGCACGTCAATCTATCTCTGCCATGAATCATGTACTTCGGGAGCCGCAAATACTGATGCTGACCATTGAGATACCCCGAGCCTTGGAAGCTCATATGCCCAAATCTTGCGACACGTATCCATGTTCTCCGTATGCCTGCAGAGCCATCGCCATTCTCTCGTGGAGGAGCACCTTTGCAAAGTAGTGAAGGCTCTGCATCGCCTCGTCCAGAGTGTAACAATCGGTGCCGGAAACAATCACAGCGGGGATATTATTGTGGCTACGTCGGGCCATAGCCTGATATCTCGGGAGACCTTGCCATGCCGGACGCACGTCGACTATGATGCTCACTGAACGAGCTACGTGTAAGAGATCCGGAAGGTTGTCGCTGGTAGCTTCTTTCCACTTCAGAAGGAAAGCTATGATCACTGTGCAGCGTTAGAAGCTGATGATTACCACAGATACCAAGAATAATTACACTTGATATCGGCAGAATGGGCTTGTGGGCATTCATTTCGAAACTGATCGATTTCGTCGGTCAAGGTCCGGGGAGTAGAACTGGCTGAGGAAACGACTACGAAGCCGAGGTGTTCCAGTATCTCCGTTGGGTCACCAGGTTGCTGAGACGTTTGATCTTCTTCCGTTGCCACAGTGGCCGTGTTCTGTAAGAGGGGGTCGTGTCCGTTGACCTGATTGCCATTGCCGTGATGCCCATTGACCTGGTATCCATCGACTTGCTGTCCATTGACCTGTTGCCCGTGGACCTGTTGCCCGTTGACTTGCCGCGATTGGGATCGAACGGCTGGCGTGACCATACCGTTTACGGCTGGGCGTGGCGGAGCTGCTTGAGAAGGTAGTCGAATTCCGGGCTGCGTTACTGGCGAGGTGCTCGCCCCGTCCAGATTCGGAGGCATAGGAGCTGATCCAGGGCCCTCTCCAATGGCATGCCAAGTCTGAGGCGGAGCAGCTGAGGCTTCTGCGTTTAGCGGACCAGAGGACTGTCCAGGTGTCGCTGGAGATGACGATGCACCATCTAGCTCATCCATGCGAGGCATTGTCGGTACTGCGGTGTGGGATGCGAGACGCACTGAGGGATCGTTGAAGTAGAGTGATTGTTTACTGCGCTGCAGCGTCACTGCCCCGGGCTATAGGCGTAGGGAGGCTATCCTTTCCTGGAAAAAAAGGGAATGCGGATGTAACTTGCCCTGATCAACCGTCGCCTTCTCCGCATTCTCATGTCACTGAAGGTCGCATCTGCAACTGGGTAGGAGCGAGGTGAAAATCACAGGCCTGTCTTCCAGATAAGTGAGGCCAGCCATGTCGCTCATGTGCTTCAATGTAACGATTCGATTCGGCTCGAGTTCATGCGCGGAAGACATGTTGTTGTGTCCGTGTAGCTTACATACACTCTCCAGCCCGTTATTCGGAGCCAGTCTCCAGACACATGGGCCGAGTCTGCGTCCAATTGCTTCGGGGGTCAGAAGTGAAGTCAGAAGTGAGTTTGCCATGGTACATAGTGATAGTTCCGATACAGACGTTGGCGGCTTGGCTTGGCAAAGCGGGACATGGCGATACCTCGAGTATGAGCGTCTGTCACCACAATATCAGGGTACACATCGAGGCATTCCGGGGACGATAGCATAGGTAGCGATATTACGAGACCGCACGACCACTACAACGTTATCGTCGATACCAAGGTCGGAGGCTTAAGCCTTACAGCCACCAAACCGCGACCATCCTCACTCACCTCACCACCGCCGAGGAATAGCATCACATGCGCTGAGCTACTGGTAGCAGCACGTGTCGAGACACGACCATTCGATCTTCGTGAAGAACATAGACAACCACCGACATCTATCTGCCATCTCTCATTCACATTCATACCACTCAATATGGCGCAACCGAGCAACACTCCAATGCTCATTAAGCCAAGCCAGATCGATTCGCTGCCATTCCTCCAAGCAGACGCCAAAGAACAGTATAAGCACGGCCTTGCCAACCTGTGGCAGCAGTACGAGAACAATCCAGAGGGCAGTCCGGCTCGTCAGGCCGCATATGACAAGATCAAGACGGCCAGTAGCAAGCTGTTGAGCCAGCTCGCGCAACGCAACAGACCACAGTCTGCTGGTCAACCTCGTCCTGGCTCGCAGCAAGCAGGTGCATCGCAGCAGCAGGGTGGACAGAACCAGATGACGCCTCAGCAGATGCAGGCGGCGGCACAGGCTCGCGCGCAGCAACAACAACAGCAACAGCAAGGCGGGGGAGCAGGACAGGCGGGACAAGTGCGACAGGGCCCGCTCAAGCTTAGCCCACAGGCGCAGGCAGAATTGGACAGTGTTCAACTTGCCATTCCTCAAGAGCAGCAACCGAGATGGCGGCAGCAGGCCTTTGCCTTGCTGGCCAAGCGTGATCAGATTTTCGCACAAGCCACTCGATTACAGCAGGGCATGAAACAAATGCAAAGCTCAGGCCAGCAGGTACCACAACAAACACAGATGCAATTTGCAGAGGCGAAAAAGGCCGCCGAGATGGCGACGAGAAATTGGAGGTCCACGAAGCTGCATGGAGAGGGCAAGACTGAGGAGCAGATTAAGCAGATTCTGGCGCAGGAGGACCAGCAAAGACAGCTGCAACAACAGCAGCGTTTGGGCAGCCAGCAAGGAGTGAACCAGCAACAACAATCTCAAATGCAACAGCAGGGACCACAGCAGTCGACGGCCGACTCGAAGGCTCCTGCACAGGATCAGCAAACAGCTGCTTCTCCTTCGCCTGCGCAAACGCAGACCGGTTTCCCACAACAGAACGCGCAGGTTCAACAAGGAACGCCCGTGCAGAATCAACAACAACAACAACAACAACAGCCTCCATCGACCCAGCCACAGCAACAGACTGCCCAGACAGCAACGCAACCTCAACCATCACAAGCATTTCCGCAGGCCCAGCAAGGAATGCAACAACCTCAGCGACCACAAATCAATACTCAGATGTCAAGTCAAATGGCTCAACAACAGCAGAGCATGCCGCAGAGCGCTAACCAGCAAAATCCGCAGCGCCCTCAAGTCTTGAACCATCAGCAGGCGATGTCGCAAGCTGCAGCCACATATCAACAGCAGAATAATCAAGGCCCTCAGCAAGGTCAACCTCCCGCGCCGATGCCTAACGGTCTGCCATTCACCGGCACCCAGCCTGCTTCCGCGACCCAGCAGAATACACCGACGTACCCGAATCTCGCCACCACACAGCAACAGAGCGCGACCACCAAGTTCCCGATCCCCAAGCAGCTGCAGCTTGATCCGAGATCGCAGGTAATATCATGTGGAGCGCATAAAGACCGGAGTGCACTCGCTAACCATTTCGCAGGGACCTGTCGCAGGTCCACCTTCTCGTCCCACACTCAACAATGCTGGTGAGTCAACACAGCCACGTTTCCGAAAAACATTTACTGACTCCTTCAGGCCCCATGTACAACCCCGGCATCCAGCGCGCACCACCCTACACCCTCGAAGGCGAAGGCGACCGCGTGCTGAGCAAGCGCAAACTCGACGAGCTCGTCCGCCAAGTCACCGGCTCCGCCCCCGCCTCCTCCGATAGCGAATCCTCTTCCGTCCTCAACCCCGACGTCGAAGAATGCATTCTCGAAATGACCGATAACTTCGTCGACGAGGTGATAACATCAGCTTGTCGACTCGCCAAGTTACGTCCGGGCCAAACTCTCGATCTTCGCGATATTCAAATCACGCTGGAGCGGAATTATGGGATAAGAATTCCTGGGTATTCGCTTGATGAGGTAAGGACGGTCAAGAAGTTTCAGCCTGCTGCTGGTTGGACTACGAAGATGCAGGCTGTGCAGACGGGTAAAATTGTTAATAACAAAGATGCTTGATTTGGCAGTCTTTGCACGAGTGAGATTGACTTCCGGGAGAGGAGAAAGGAAAGGGTGATGTGAGTTCTAGCGAGGTGTTTTGGTGTTTCTAATGCAATGCGATGATACCGCTGGAATGAACCGAAGATGAGGCATCGTTTCGAGCTTATGGGTCTTACCTTGTCACTCCGCCAACTGTTTGCAGCGCGACATTCAAGTCAAATATTGGTGGAGGTGTCCATTCCAGAAGCCTCGAGCATTGCTCACGTTCTTGCGAGCGGTAAATAGGCTTGTCGCTCTGTGGCGCATGTCACAATCGCTTCTTGACCAAGGCTTTGAGGAGTGAATCTGTGCTCAGCACTTTCGCTATGCACTGTGGCGGCAGAACAGGGCCATTTGGGCGTGAACTTTCTTCGCTGAGCTGCATGTCAATACCGTTCGTTCCACTTACATACACAGGTGAGATAATTCGCGCCTGCTCTGGTCGTAGTTGCATCTTATCCCCCCCATCGGAAAAAGGCGTTGATGTTGTTGCGTAGTGCCAGGCAAGCAGTTTTAGTCAATGAATATTCGAAACAATATTGACGTCCGGATTGGTGAGTAGGAGTCAAGGATATACGTCAGCGGCACCAAGGCCACAGCTTTCTCAGAGCTCTAAACAATCAAGTTCTGCTTGTAAACACTCGAAGAATTGGCCAGCAACCATGTCAATCACCTCAGGTACAGCCACTCACCTTCAGATCAATCAACAAAGCTAATCAGAAATGCTCTTCAGAGGGCATCTGGGCCGCCTCTCCAACCACAACTCGCGGTCAGCCCACCCCACTCTCCTCCGACTCGAAGGGCGAACGAATCGCATATGCCTCGAACAAGTCGATATTCGTTCGCCAGATAGATAACCCTTCAATCTCTAAGCAATATACCGGCCATACTGCCCAGACATCCGTCGCACGCTTCTCACCTTCAGGCTTCTACATTGCTTCCGGAGATGTTTCAGGTAGCGTCCGAGTGTGGGACAGCATTGGCGCTGAGAACACCAAGGGTGAATACCATATCATTGCTGGACGGATCAATGATATAGCTTGGGACGGCGACTCGCAAAGAATCATTGCTGTTGGCGACGGCAAGGAGAGATTTGGTCATTGCATCACAGCCGATTCAGGCAATAGTGTCGGCGAGATTTCCGGGCATAGCCAACAGATCAACTGTGTGGATGTGCGGAAGCAGAGACCACTGCGAGCCGCGACCGGAAGCGATGACATGACCATGTGCTTCTTCGAGGGAGCGCCCTTCAAATTCAATACGAGTGTAAGAGGGAAGCACACCAACACTGTCTGGGGTACGCAGTTCTCGCCAGATGGAGCTCATTTGGTCACGGTCGGCAGTGATAAGAAGATTTGGCTGTATGACGGCAAATCTGGCGAGGCGGTCAAAGATATTGGATGTGGAGAGGATGCACACAAGGGCAGCATATTTGGTGTCAGCTGGGACAAGAGCGGGAAGAAGTTGGTGACAGCCAGCGGAGACCAAACAGTCAAGATCTGGGATGCTGAGGTGGGAAAGTGTACGCAGACCTGGCGACTGGGAGACGAAGGTGTGGTGAGCGTCGCACATCAGCAAGTTGGCGTGACATGGCCGCATGGCAGAGGCGATGGTCTGATCATCTCGGTGGATCTCGAAGGCAATCTCAACTACTTCCAAGAAGGTGGTGCGAAAAGTGTAAAGGTCGTTTCTGGACATCAAAAAGCTGTGACATGTGCAGCCGCGTCATCAGGAGGCAAGACATTATGGACGGGATCTTACGATGGTCGCGCGCGGGCGTGGGACCTGAGCTCTGGTGTGGGAGATGTAGTCGACGGCGAGATGCACTCAAATTATGTCGTGGGTATTGCCGCCTCGAGCAACGATGGCAGAATATACAGTGTCGGTTGGGATGACACTCTGCGAACAGTCTCTGCCGACCAGAAGTCCTTCGTTGACAGCGCAATCAAGACGGATGGCCAACCGAAGGGCGTGGCTGTGGCTACTGTCAATGGGAAGCCGCACACTTTGGTCGTGACTGCTTCAGGCGTGACAAGCTATGCAGACGGCGAGTATGTCTCGCAGCAAAAGACGCCGACGCCTCCCACCTGCATCGCAGCTTCAGGCAGCACGGTTGCCGTTGGCTCTGACGACAAAACTGTGCGCATATTCGATGCCGCCTCACCGACTTCCTTCGATGCAATGCCAACTTTGAAGGACGCCACCTCGCCCATCTCCACCCTTGCCTTCTCGCCAGACAGTAGCAAGCTCGCTGTCGGCCTCGCAAATGGCAAGATCTACGTCTACAACAACAACAACGCATCTGGGCCGTGGACTCTTGAGACGAATCGTTGGTCGGCCCACACAGCTCGCGTGACATGTATTGCCTGGAGTCCGGACTCCAAGAAAGCTGTCAGCGGCGCTCTCGACACAAACGTCTTTGTATGGTCGACTGCCGATCCAGGCAAGCGAGTGAAAGCACTCAACGCACACAAGGATGGTGTCGGTGGTGTCATCTGGCCAGAAGCCGACAAGGTCATCTCGACTGGAGCGGATGCCGCCGTCAAGGTTTGGAAAGTCGCAAATGTGCCTTAGAGGACTTGTGCATATTTTGAGCAAAGTATAGATGAAGATGGTGAGAAAAGTTATGAGACACCATGATGATTACGATGCTCGCCGCTTCTCATATCCCTGCAACTTCGTTACCTCTGAAGGCGGCCCAATAATTCGTCTAGCGCAAGTTTGGGAGGAGATTGAGAAGAATGGGAACATGGAAAGCTCAAGATTTTGAAACAAGTTTACATTTGCTACTGAGCTTTCAATTGAGCGGCTTGAAAGCGCCCCGAGCCACGGAGCTGTCCCATCACACAATGCCTGCCATCGCTGCTACATGCTGTCGAAAGTGACACCCGAGTCATGATTCCTCTGCCAAATTGGGTAAGTATCGCCGCCTGAAAAATGGTCAGTTTTGCTCAATTTCAGCGCATTTGGGAAGGAAACTTACTCAATTGCCCTTGTTGTCCTGAGCCCAGCGCTGCACACTCGCGAAGTGAAAGCCATCCGAGACCATTCCCAGATTGACTCGACCGCCATTCTCGCTCTCCTCCGAAGTCGCAATCTCGCCAAGCAAAGTGTCCGTGTACCATCCCATCGCCTCGGAGAGCGTCTTCAAGAGTCCGGCAAGTGCCTCGACAGCGCAGTCTGCCTCAGGGCCACGAGCGACAGCGTTCTTGGCGATAGTCACACCACAAACCAAGATTGCCTTGTACTTGGAGCCAGAGAAGGAGGTAATTACCTGGAAGAGTTCTTCGGGGTCGAAGACGCCATTCTTGCCATATGTGACGCTGTACTTGAGCATCTGTGGAAAAAGGACAGTGGCGTTGGCTGCAAGTGTTAGCGCATCGCTCCACATATGGCATGGGAGGCTGATATACCGAAGATCTGCTGGCGAAGTCCGCTATAGTTGGCGTCGCCGGGGCACAACGTGGTCTGGCTGACGCTCTCGCTGCTGTTCTCGGCGGTGTTGACGTTGATGCAAGTCATTTTGAAGGAAGCGAAGGTTGAAGTACAAGTTGTTGAAAAGTGTTTTCTGAAGCTGAAAAGCGGAAGAAAGTGGTAGAGAGTCGTACGAAAGTGGTTGTTGGTGTAAGTGGGAAGAAAAGGAAGAAGTCCAGCGGAAGAGAGCAAAATATACTGATGTCCAAGTGAGGTTTACAAGTTCTTCCCATTGCTGTGAGGAAGAATGTGAGGTTCAATGGGCTGAAATGTCGCATTGTGTAGAGTGAGGTTCCCAGTAGACCAATGAGGAGGCTCCAAAGCTTGGGAATCAGTAAAGCAAAGTAGAAAAGCTCACTTCTTGCCCAGCTTGCGCCTCAAATGTGGGACCCAGAATGTTTGAGGTGAGAGTGAAGTTGTAGAAGTAGACGAACTTCACCTGCTCAGGTGCAGTTTAAGAGCAAATCATTGTCGCTGGGACAATGGGAATGTAGGGAGGAAGCAGCGTAGTTGGCGCAAGAAGAGCTTCGAAGCTTCGCGCTGCACTGTCCAAGGACTTGAGCCTTCTTTCCCGTGGCGCCTGCTCTTCAGTTCTTGTGTGCATTGTGTGCGGCTGGAAGTTGATGAAGCAGCAATGGATGTGCCATTGTGGTCGGCGAAGGTGGCGTGTGTGTGTGTGCTGGTGGCGATGGTGGGTGATGGTGGAGCGCATGCAAGACGTGACGTTGCTTTCAAGCTTCGGAAGGTGGGGCAAGTGTGACGCGCTTGCAATTGAGGTGCAGGTGCAGATGCAGGTGCAGATGCAGTTGGCAGGTGCTGCTGGTTGTCACTTCCTCTTTCACACTTGCCTTTTGCCTTTTGCCTTTTTCCGTGAGGCTCTTCCCGTGCTGTTATTGCAGTCACGTGCATCGCCAGCATCGCCAGCGTGGACATCAAGCTTGATACGCAGCGGCATCTGACGGCCAGAGAGGGGTGTGGATGACTTTGTCGAGGACAGCGGTTAGTAATCAGCCCCATGGGACTTTGTGCAGGCCGAGTCCGATTGACTGAAGGATTATAATTAGACGTCGATCTGGGCGGGAAGCAACGGCAAGCGACGACCAGGCCATGCTGAGCCTCGCGGCATTTCGAGGTGCGCAGCTGCTGCAGCCTTGCAATCACCATCACCATACAACACCCGTCCAATGCCGGTGCCGCAGCCTGCAGGGTACCCGTTGAAGTCGCCGCAGATTGCTCCGCCGCATGCCAGCATTCCCTGTACTCCTGTCGAGTGTAGACATGCGTCGGCATGCATGTTGAATCTTGAACTGTATGCCTATGCTTATGCCCTCCCCTGACCCTGGTAAGATTGGATGTGCCGCTCTTTATGCTCCTCCTATGCACGCACGTGCTGCACACGCTCTCTTATCCTCTCATTCTTGCTCATCGACGTCCCTTCGAGCTCTTCCCTTCGACATGCGCGCAGCCTCCTTCGCTGCCAGTGCCAGTGCCAGTGCCAGTGCCGCGTGCCTGCTGCTCCACGCCGTCCAACATGTCGCGGCATGGGCCCCGCGAGGGAGCCCGAATGGACCGCCGGGGCACTACGGAGGACCTTGCGAGCACGGTGCAGATTTCCAGCCAGACTTCATCTTGCGAATAACACAAGCCAACATTCCAGTCGCGTGTCAGAACAGGACTTCAGTCCTCGTGAATGGCACATCACCCGGCCCGCCAATCCGACTTCAGCCTGGTCGGAGGAGCTGGATTCGCGTCTATAATGACATGGAAGAAGCAAACACCACCATGCACTGGCACGGTCTCAGTCAGCGAATGGCGCCTTTCAGTGATGGGACTCCATCAGCAAGTCAGTGGCCCATTCCCGCGAAGCACTTTTTCGACTACGAAGTCTATCCGACCAACGACGAGAGCGGCACATATTTCTACCATAGCCACGTGGGATTCCAGGCCATCTCCGCTGCAGGCCCACTGATCGTCGAGGATGCGCCAGACTATCAGCCTTATGAGGGCCAGTACGATGAGGAGCGCATCATCTGCTTCACCGATTACTACAATCAGACCGATGCCACCGTCGAATTCGGCCTCCAAAACACGACCTTCAAGTGGCCTGGTGAAGTCAATGCAGTCCTCATCAATGGAGTCGGCGTTGCAAATGGAGAGAAGGCTGGCGAAGGCGATTGTAAGCTTCCGGTGATTGACGTCGACCCTGGCAAGACGTATCGCATGCGCTTCATCGGCGGCACTGCCATCAGTATGGTTCAATTCGCCATAGAAGCTCACGACAACTGGACCATCATTGAAGCCGATGGCAGCTACACCAAGCCCTACACCATCCCGGAGCCGCTCAACTTCATGCAATTAACCAGTGGACAGCGTTTCGACGTGCTCTTCAAGACCAAAACTCAGGCTGAGCTGAACGGAACGACTGATTACATCATCCAGTATGAAACCAAAGACCGACCAGCAGTGTATCACGGATACGGCGTGCTGCGCTATTCAGGCGGCAAGCCCACAATTTCCACAGCGCCAAGCAAGCCTCCCAGGACGCTGAGCAACCGTACCTACGACTGGCTCGAATACGCCCTCGAACCCCTCCAACCCAACGACTTCCCCACAGCCGAAGAAGTAACCCGCCGCCTCGTCATCGAAAACCGCCAACTCGCACTGATGTCCGAGATCATCTGGCAAGGCAACGGCCTCAACTGGACCGAGCTCTACTCCTCCCCCTACCCAGGCGAAGAACCCTACCTCACCCACATCTACAAAACCGGCCCCTCGGCCATGCCAAACTACACCGCCGCCCTGCAAAACCAAGGCTGGGACCCCCATTCCCTCGCCTTCCCCGCTCAACTCGGCGAAGTCCTCGAAATCATCTGGTACAACACCGGCTCCCTCGTCAAAAACGGCGGCGGCCAAGACTATCACCCTTTCCACGCCCACGGGGCACATTACTTCGACATCGGCTCCGGAAATGGAACCTACGATCCCCTCGAAAACGAACGCAAACTCGCACACTACCACCCCGTGCGCAGAGATACTACGAATCTTTACCGCTACACGGAGAAAACCCTTGCGGGCAACCGTCTGGGCTGGAGGGCTTGGCGGTTACGCGTTACGGATCCTGGGGTGTGGATGATTCATTGCCATATTCTGGCGCACATGTTGATGGGCATGCAGAGTGTGTGGATCATGGGGGATTTCCAAGACGTCACTAGAGTTCCGTTGTTCGATGCGCAGGGGTATTTGAATTTCGGGGGTTCTGCGTATGGGAATGAGACGTTTAGTCCGATGGTGAATCATTTTTTTGAGGAGGATCGTCAATGACAGAACCTTTTCCTCGGGCTTTGAGCGGGCGTGCTGTTATGTACATATGATGAATAGGGGGTTTTTTTCGACTTTTTTTTTTTAGATATGGTTAGCACGTTTCGCATTTACCTACAGGTTCAAGTCGAGTCCCAGCGGCCAAGCTGGAATATCGTGTCGAGAATTCGTGATGACGATGATGATCAGCAAATTGTACGTCTGAGTCAAGGGTAACAAAGGTGAGCTAATGTGCGGTGAATGAAGAGTGACCTTCATCATTCACGGCTCCACGGTCTACAATGTTGTTCATCGTGTTCCATGATGACAGTGATGACGGGTGATCCCTCCACTATCTCGACATTGTTGCCAGTATGTATCCTCGATGCACTGGAGACTGCTTGGAAGCTATTTTTGGGTCATGGTCGATGTTGGCCTTCCGCGTAGGTGGTCTCAAAGGAGACAGCTGTGCTCCACAGTCGATCGAAAGGTCGCGTTGTATCTGGAGTGTGGTGCTGGCTCCAGGTCGGCCAAGCAGTATTCGGACCGACTGTTCTGTACCTACCACCTTCTCTGGTCCACCTCCGAAGTTCTCTTGTTATCTCAGCAATGAGTCGACATGCATCAGAGTGCGCAGACGAACGGAATATGACTGCACAAAATGCCTCCAGCAACCGCCAGCAAGACGGCAGTGGATGAAGCCAATCCTGAGCTGCTCGTGCAGCCGCCAATTGTCACATTCGAAACAGACAGATTGCAGATGAGAACCATGTCCATGGATGATGTTGACGGCATACTACCAATTCTTCACAACGAGTCGGTGATGCAGTGGACGTAAGCGGCATGTCCTTCATGCCAGCTTGAAGACATGCTCACGGCTCACAGATCCCGTCCACTTGTGCAGAGTCGGGATCAGGCTGCACAATGGGTCAGCTCTCGAGCACTTGGTCCCAATGTCTTCAATTTCTGCATCCGAGAGAAGTCATCAGGTACAGCATCTGCATCTACCAGAGTTGTTGGCATGGTTGGTGCTTTCCACTGGCCAATGGTAGGCTACATGATTCATCCAGATTTCAAGGGCAAGGGCTACGCGACCGAAGCACTGAAAGCTTTCATACCGAGGTACTGGGAGCGCGTCCCACATGCGAACGAAGATGGCACTGGTCACGATGTGCTGGAAGGCTACACCGACTCCGCGAACTTCGCCTCCCACCGCATCCTAGAGAAATGTGGCTTCAGTCGTTGCGAAACCTCAGTCGGAGATTTTGAGAGCCCAAGTATGGGACTCCGGGACAGCGTGGCATTTCGACTCGCAAGGCCGGGCATGACGCTTGCTAGTCTGGGACTTGACCCGCACGCGAAAGAAGAAGAGCCACCTGAGCCGCCAGTGCAGTGAGAGTGACGTGCCTGACCGCAAACAATGGCATAAAAATGTTGCACGGGAATTCAGGTGGCTGTCTCCCAAGCACCCATCACGCCAAGCCTTCCAAGCGACTTACCTGTTCAGTACCGCTAGGTCTCGAGTAGAGGTACCATGTTTTGCATTCAGATACAGTCAAGAACCTAGGAATTCCAGCAATTCAGAATGCGACCTTAGGAGATGTGGTCTAGCGGTCGGGCACAGGCACCTCGGATCATTAGAGGTGGGCGATTCATTGGTCCATGCTTCATTCGTTGTTAATAGGCATGTCCTGGACGTAGGTTCGATTCCTACTTTCTTCACTATCTGCTCTGTGCATTGAGAAATCAAGTCACCGAGTAACTTTTTCTTCTTCCTCCGTCGCTCTTGACTTGGAAGATTGATCACCGATATGGCTCTGGACTTCTTCCTTTTTTTGCAATCCAGCAAAATACGCGCGAGCCCTCCAAATACCTTCGCCCAATGCAAAATGTCGCCACACACAAATCGCCACACTCTAGAGTCTGGAAACCTGCAACTTTGGCTGGTCACTTCCTCCAGCATATATATTCCTTACGCCAATGCAATTTGCCGTGCCTTGCTGGCTGGCCTGCACGCGAACCACATCACCGAGTGACTCCAGTTTCAAAGACCTTCGAATGAGCAAAAGAGAAAAAAAAAAGGTCGAAAGCATGTCAAAAAGCCGAAGACTTCTCAAACATGTACAATGACAGCGCCGGCGGCAGCAACTAATTCTCATACATTTACATTGATCGACATCTGGTACCCCTCCATAACGCCGGGAGGATCTTGAGCATGATCAACGGCCACATACCAGAGTCTTCGCAGCACAGATCATCGGTAAGCAGAAGCTACTTAATTTTCACATCACAGTCAGTCATACGCTTGCACTAGCAAACGCAGTCCATACCCGCCACTGGTTCAGCTCGCGACTTATAGCGACGACAGAGCTGAAGACTCCTACAAAGTGATCAATACCCGCAACCCTCGCGCTGGATCAGCGTCAGCAGATCTTATTCTCGCGATCCTTGTCTGTGGGAACTTTTGCGAAATTACATATAAGTCGCGGCTTTCACGGACTTGCACCCAGGTGTTTTGGTCTTCTCGAGCCGAGTGCTATTCCGATGGATGGATGGATGGAGAGCTAGGCGTATCATACTCGGGAGTGGAAGTCCCAAGTGGTAGAGGTATCTAGATATCTATGGTCCGCAGTTCTTTGGTGCGATCGAGGATGGTGAGGAGTTAGTTTTGATCGCGTATGCAGACGAATCTCAACGCTTGCCGAGTCGAAGATCGTGTCATTGCCGTGAAGCCTAGTGCAGGGCGCAGTCATCTTGGCCTCGCTCTCGGGGCCGATGGGGCTGAGGACTGTGGCTGGCATGCCGTCGTGTAGGGTGCAGGCTGCATGGAGGGAGGAGATGAGATTGGGTTGAGGGGTTGTAGAGGGAGAGCTCTGGAAGGGAAGACATTGTGAGGGTGAGTAAAAGCCGTTGGATGCGAGATGTATCCGATCTTCACGGCCAGACTTTCGGCTCTTATACTTTGAAACTGTGTAATATGCCTTTCAAATTGCATGATTTGTAGTGCAGCACGAGCTGGAGCGCGGCGTCATGGATTGTGTGTCGGGCGAGGTGGTCAATGGCAGCGGTGGCCATTTTAGGCAACAGCGAAGCGAGGTACAGGTCGCGATGTGCACGCCTGGTCCCGTGAGCTGTGCAGGATCGTCCATGGGCGTCGAAGATGAACAGACATGGAAGTATTGGTCTCGCTCATACGAGCTGGAGCTCGGTCACCGCTGAACCAGAGGCTCGATGATGTCGTACAGCTTCGCCATACATAATGCCATCAACGTAGCCTTCACCACTAGTCTTGCCGCACGGCCCCAGAATCATCGGGCAACAACGTCGTTATGCCCCGTCTCTTGTTTGTCTGTCATGGACATCTTTCGCTTGCGTCCATGCGGTTTGAAGGCTTCGTGATAAGCTCGTGATCTCTCGATTGAGGTCAAGCTTGCACCTGCATCAGCATGATTCGTCGACGACGGCGGAGGGACTGCCTTCTATTCCTGCAAGTGATCCTTGTATGGTCCGAGGTGCATGTAGAAGACGTTAGTCGCAGCATCATCTGAATTGTCTTCTCCTGCGATCAATGTACGTCCAGGCAGCAGCAAGCTCTGCACGCCAAGCTTCTGACATATTGCTCGGTGCAGTGCGAGCAGTCCATACACACCTGGTCTCCGTGATCCGTGATCTTGAATCAGCCCATTGCTGCGAGCAAGCAGAGCAGAGTCTGGGAGGCGGGAAATGGTCAATCTACGAGCATCCTGTAGCGGAGGTGAAGCTCCCATAGGGTGAAGGCATTCCCGATTCCAATCTGATTCGTTCAGGCCTCGCCTTCCGGAGGCAGTGAGATACGCTTGTAAAATAGCTACGTCCCTACAGGCAGTACGCCGATAGGCTCAGAATGTGCATTGCCAAAGTGACACCGACTCCGCTATGTGATGACTGCTTCTTGGACCATCTTTGCGACTATCAGCAATCTAAATGACAAATTCGGGTCAAACTCACCCATCCGCGCGACCTCCGTGTCGAAAGCGGACGGCAATGGACGAAAGCGGCCATCTGAGGTCCAGAACTTGCTCGTCATTCGAGAATCGGAGATGACAGCACGCAAAGAGTTTGCAACTCTCCAGCTCTCTTTAGCGTCTCCCAGCCAAATGAGATTGTGCTTCGTCTCGTGATAAATCTCGTACGTCAGGGCCAATTGCTGATTCCTTTCCTCATCATCAGCCTGATTGATGCATGAGGCAATCTATCCACAGTTTGCGGTTCTCATCACGATGCCGCATTCGTCTGATAGCTTCTTCCGCGCTTTCGGGAATCCACACTATTTTGGTCATCGACTTGAATTCCCCCGCTCAGCTTTGAAGATCTCCACTGGTAGGTTATCGTTTCATAACCGTCTTGTGCGATCGTTTCAGGCTGAACGTAAGCTACAAGAGGGTCGGCATATTGCTGGGCGCCGGCGACGACCAGGACTCGAATTTCGCTTAAGTTGGCGTAGAGTGGATAGTCTTGTACGTATTTGGTTCAGGGTTCTTCGGCCAAGCGTCCCAGAAGATCTCTTATAAGTGCTCTGGTAGAAGTGAGTTGGAGAGTTGTACAGCAGGAGAAGCCAGAAGGAAGTGAATTGCTGAGATGTGAGTTCTGAAGCTCGCGCTTGCTCGCGTAACATGCGCCTCAACGCGGCCATTCTGAGATAGCTGCGCCGCATTTCTCACACGAAGCGGCCATATCTTGCTGACACTCAGAGTCAAAGCGGTGCGTTGAGCTGCACTGCTGTGTTTCTATCAGAAGAGACCTGCTCGGTGTGGCCGCGGAAGTCTTTCGTTAATTTACAAGTTCCCACATGCGCGAGGCTACTTCGGCCTTACATGCGTATGTTTTTAACAGAATTGTGGGTATCTATAGGATCGACTCAGGTGCTCATCGCGTGAGTTGGGCATTCGTTCCTGCCGCTGGGGACTTGCCGCCTTCTTGTGCAGCAGCTGAGGTTGAAGGAGTCGTGCTGCCGACATCGTCGAACTCGACTGTGCCTCTCGTCACGCTCGCATACGTGAGTTTCTGTTCTGATTGTCTTGCTGAAGGTGCTGTGAGAGCTGCGCCGGATTCTGCTGCCGACTTGGCATGCAACGCCGATGGAACTGCACCAGCAGGGCTATCCGCGATCTCGTTGACGTCTTGTGAGGAGAGCACATCTGTGATTTTTGCTCCTCGTGATGAAAGCAGGATTGTCGCTGGTCCATGAAAATGCAGAAAGAGCTATGCCTGATCAGCAGAAGTCAAAATTTCACGAGTATCGACAACTCACCCTGTCGCCCCAGATCGTCCTCCTCGTCCATGTCCTGATCGTGAAAGCGAAATTTCTGAGCACCTTGTATGCAGTGCTTTCGCGCACAGTCCTGAAGAATCTCGTATCGGGGAGAAGCGTCAGCGGATTTGGGATCTGCAACCGCAGATTGTTGGACTTGAATCGATACGGCTGAGGCGCATGCTGCATCATGCTGTATGCAATCACATTGCTTGGATGCACAACGTAGTCTTCGCCCGTCTTGAGCGAAATTTGATGAATCAGACCCGTGCCCGACAGAGCAAGCAGGCCCCGTCCCGTCACAGTCGTGTTTCCCCAGTGTGCCATGCTCATTCTCATGTTCCATCTTGGCTTGAGTTGGAGTGTATGTCCCGTCCATGCCAGCAAAGCATTTCTTCTTGCCACCGTCCAGTCTAGTCTGCCGTCCAGATGTACTACGACCAAAGAGGCGATGGGTGACTTGGTAGCTATCAAAGCTGTGTAGGGGGAGGTCGAGGATATTCGCTGATAGACGAATGGTATGCCGAGAAGTGTTCGCCGGAACGGCTCAAGCAAAGAGAGCGTGGATACGGCCTATAAAGATCAGTCTTGATTCACATCTCAAGATCCAGTGCTGAGTCACATTTTCTGCTTTGCCATTGAACCCTACTAATGTGCCTTTTCGCGTATACAGGTTCTGAGAAGCAGATATTGATGCCGAGAGGAGGGAGAACGGGCTGCCGAGCACTTCGAATCGCGCATCTACACTCATTCGTCAGCTACGGCCTACTTTTCATAATACATGGAGCAGGCATACCAGCAGAAGGACTCGAGCTTGCAGGGCTGCTCGGTTCTAAGCTCTGTACCGGCTGTGTCGATGAAGGCGTTGCGCTGATCTGGACATATCGTCGAGTCGTCTTTCCAGTCAAGCTGCTGGAGTGCCTGATCTGCCTGCAGGATGCGCTGACATGGTGCAATGCGCGCCGGCGCATTATGAGAGCTATGTTTTGCAAAAGTTGTTTGGCAGCGAGCTTTCCATAAGAAGCATGGTCAGGCAGGAAATGTTGATGCCTTGCGACCGGCTTCGGTATGGAGGCCCATGGCCCGATTTCGCTCCGGCCTTCTGCTCAAGCACGCGATTGAGGCGACATCTGCCTCATAGCAGTTTGTTACATGTCGTATCTGCGTGGCCTGTAAAGCTTGTACTCGCCAGCCATTGAGTCGTCAACCAAAGTCATCAAGGTCCCGACCTGGGAGCATAAGTCAGGGGCAGCCGCATCCAGATGATTTCACGACCGAGACAGCAAGCAAGAGGAGGTGAAGGAGCATGTTGGTGAGCAACGTCGGCCTGCGGGCTGCTCTGAGACCATGCACAGCTTCCACACGTAGGCCCACGCCCGCACTACGTATACAAGCTTCATGGCATGCGAAGCGCGTGTTTGCGAATACACCTCGACACAGAAAGGATGATGCCAGAGCAAGGACAGCACAGAAGGATCCACAGAATCTGGGTGAAGCCACAGAAGATAGGGTCGGGCCACCAGAAGCTGTTGTGAAAGAGGCAAAGCAAGAAGAAGAGGGCAAGGTGCAGAAGACCACAAAGCCGGCAGCCCAGACTGACCCACTGCTTGCTGAGCAGACAGTCTCGAACAAGGAGCAAAGGAAGGCGGATTGGGCGATTATCAAAGATATGAGCAAGTACTTGTGGCCCAAGAATGACTTCAGCACCAAGATGAGAGTTGGCTTAAGTGTTGGCTTGCTCGTAGGCGCCAAGGTGGGTTACCAGTACCCACGTTCTTCCCCATCCACAGCATTGATAGAGTACGTAGGTCCTCAACGTGCAAGTACCATTCTACTTCAAAAGCATTGTTGATTCCATGAACATCGATTTCGCCGCTGTTGGTGGCACGGCGATGACCGTTGCTGGTGCAGCCATCTTCGCATATGGAGCCACGAGGATAGGCGCTACAGTATTCCAAGAATTCCGAAACGCAATCTTCGCGACCGTCTCTCAGAAAGCAATTCGCAAAGTCGCTGGAAATGTCTTCGAGCATCTGCTCAAGCTCGACCTCAGCTTTCATCTCTCGAGACAGACAGGAGGTCTGACCAGAGCTATTGATCGTGGTACCAAGGGTATCAGCTTCTTACTTACAAGCATGGTGTTCCACATCATACCGACAGCTCTCGAGATCAGTTTGGTGTCTGGAATCCTCACCTACAACTATGGCTGGAAATTTGCAGCGCTCACCGTGGGCACAATGGCCGCCTACTCCTGGTTTACCATCGCCACTACAGCTTGGAGAACTAGATTCCGAAAGCAGGCCAATGCTGCTGACAACAAAGGTGCGACCGTCGCCGTGGACAGTCTGATCAACTATGAAGCTGTCAAGTACTTCAACAATGAGGCTTACGAGGCGAAGCGATACGATGGAGCACTTAAAAACTATCAAGATGCTAGCATAAAAGTTGCAACATCCTTGGCATACCTCAATAGTGGTCAGAATCTCATCTTCTCCACAGCTCTGACCGGGATGATGTACATGGCCGCTCAAGGAGTGGCCGGAGCGAACTTGACGGTCGGAGATCTGGTCATGGTCAACCAGCTCGTCTTTCAGCTGTCTGTCCCACTCAACTTTCTCGGTAGTGTTTACCGCGAGCTTCGACAATCGCTACTCGATATGGAAACCCTCTTCAACCTGCAGAAGGTCAATGTCCAGGTCAAGGAGGCGCCTAATGCCAAACCTCTCCTTCTCAACAAGGGCGGTGAGATCAAGTTCGAGAATGTAACCTTCGGCTACCGTGCCGATCGTCACATCCTGCATAACCTCAACCTGACGATCCCAGCAGGTAAGAAAGTTGCAATTGTTGGACCTTCAGGATGCGGCAAGTCAACGATCCTTCGTCTGCTCTTCCGCTTCTATGATGTCGAATCAGGGCGCATCACGATAGATGGTCAGGATATCAGAGAAGTATCCCTCGAATCGCTCCGGAAGAGTATAGGAGTCGTGCCACAAGATACACCACTCTTCAACGACACGATCGAGCATAACATCCGATACGGAAGGATTACATCCACGCAAGAAGAAGTCATCGCCGCAGCGAAACGTGCTCGCATCCACGAGATCATCGAGTCATTACCAGACGGCTACAAGACCATGGTCGGTGAGCGAGGAATGATGATCAGTGGAGGAGAGAAGCAAAGACTGGCAGTCAGTCGACTCATCCTCAAAGATGCACCTCTACTATTCTTCGATGAGGCTACCAGTGCGTTGGACACGCATACCGAGCAGACACTCTTGCACAACATAACTTCAATCTTGAAGGAGAAGGCAAGGACAAGTGTGTTCATCGCGCACAGACTACGGACAATCTATGACAGCGATGCAATCATCGTGTTGAAAGACGGCAAGGTGGCCGAGCAGGGCACTCATGATAAGCTGCTCCATCAAGATGGCATTTATTCTGAGCTCTGGAGTGCTCAAGAGATGGCCTTCACTGAGGAGACCGAGGAGGTGGATCATGCGAGGATGGAAGAAAAGAAGTGAATGATTTCGATGAAGTGTAAATAGAAGGTCACAAACCATTGTATACATTGATCCTATGCTCGTTGCAAGGCGAGCAACTCCAGCCGATCTCGCTTCTGCCAGCATGACTCGCGCCGCAAAGCTTAAATTTATGGATAGCTCACATACGAACACCCTCATGTAGACTTCCAACTACACACCGCAGACCACGCCTTGACCAAACATGTCTGGGCGCAAAGACTTCCTGTCGCAACAAGCGCCAGAGAACTATGTAGCTGGTCTAGGTCGTGGTGCGACAGGATTCACGACTCGATCGGATCTTGGCCCCGCTCGCGAAGGACCTTCAGAAGAGCAGATTAAAGAAGCACTCGCAAAGCGCGCCGCAGCTCTCGGGAATGCGCCACCGACAGCATATGGTGTAAAAGGAAAGAAGGATGACGAAGCAGAAGATGACGACCGATATCAAGATGCCGAGAATGAAGAAGGACTGTTCGCGAGCGGCAATTACGATCGCGAAGACGATGAGGCCGATCGCATATACCAAGATGTGGACGAGCGCATGAGCAAGCGTAGAAAGACTTCAAGGTTAGTCTGCCCCTTACATTCTTCTTCCCCAGCACAAAATATCCCGTGAAAAGCCATGTTTATCGTTCTTGCAGCCTATCTCGTATAGTGGAGCACTTGCCGACTTGAGGGTCAACAGGGAAGAGCGAGAACGCAAAGAACGAGAAGAATTCGAAGCCAAGAACCCGAAGATTCAACAACAATTTGCCGACCTTAAGCGAGCGCTGGGAACGGTCAGCGATGAAGACTGGGCGAGCATTCCTGAGGTGGGAGACTTGACGGGCAAGAATAGAAGGAGCAAGCAAAATACGCGAGAACGATTCTATGCTGTGCCCGATAGTGTTTTGGCAGGTGCCAGAGACAGTGGGCAGCTCGGGACTGAGATCCAAGATGAAGGAATGGCGACTGGTGCAGATGGCGCATCGAATGAACAAGCGGACGGGACCATGACCAATTTCGCGGATATTGGTGCTGCAAGAGACAAGGTACTGAAGGCGAGACTGGATAAAGCTGCCGCAGGCACTGAGACGGCTTCTGCCGGGACGAGCACGAGCATTGATCCAAAAGGATACATGACTGCGTTGGCATCTACAGAGCTGTCGAAAGGCGATATACCTGTTGGAGATATCAAGCGCGCACGAGTGCTTTTGGAGTCGGTCATCAAGACGAACCCTCGCCATGGTCCAGGTTGGATTGCTGCGGCGCGTCTGGAGGAGTACGCTGGCAAGATAGTGGCTGCGAGAAATGTAATCCGACGAGGCTGCGAAATGTGTCCAAAGAATGAGGACGTATGGCTTGAGAGCATGCGACTGAACGACAATGCGAATGCCAAGATTATCGCTGCAAAAGCCATCGAGCACAACGACAGGTCGGTCCGACTGTGGATCGAGGCATCGAAGTTGGAGACGATTCCTGCATCGAAGAAGCGTGTGCTGCGAAAAGCGCTTGATCACATTCCGCAATCGGTCGCTATTTGGAAGGAAGCCGTCAACCTGGAGGAAAACCCGGATGATGCCAAACTTCTGCTGGCAAAGGCGACTGAGATCATCCCTCTTTCGGTCGAGCTCTGGTTGGCTCTTGCGCGACTTGAGACACCAGAGCAGGCACAAGTTGTCCTCAATAAGGCACGAAAGGCAGTGCCGGCAAGCTACGAAATTTGGGTGGCGGCTGCGCGACTGCAAGAACAGACTGGCCAGGAAGCGATGGTAGCGAAAGTCATGGAGCGTGCAGTCAAAGCACTTGCTCGTGAATCTGCTATGCTGAAACGCGAGGAATGGATCTCACAAGCAGAGACGTGTGAAGAGGAAGGTGCGCCATTGACTTGCCGCGCAATTATCAAAGAGACAATCGGATTCGGACTTGACCCAGATGATGATCGCAAGCAGATCTGGCTGAACGATGCGCAAAGCTCGATGGACCGAGGCATGTACGAGACTGCTCGGGCAATATACTCTGCGGCCAGGAATGAGTTCTACACTCGAAAGAGTGTGTGGCTGGCTGCTGCAGAACTGGAGCGAAAAGCCGGTTCGAAAGAACAGCTGTGGTCCATCCTGGAAGAGGCTGTGAGTAGCATTCCTACCTCTTCGGAGCTTTGGATGCAGCTGGCTCGAGAAAAGTGGCTTGCAGGTGATGTTGAAGGTGCGCGGCGTGTGCTCGGAGAAGCATTCTCTAAGAACCCCGAAAACGAAGATATCTATCTTGCTGCCGTCAAGCTCGAAGCAGATAACGGACAGGAGGAGCGTGCGCGGATGCTTCTTGCTCAGGCGCGAGAGGAGGCGCGGACCGACCGTGTGTTCGTCCGAAGCGTGGCATTCGAGCGGCAGACGAACCACCCAGATCGCGCTCTCGAGCTCGTCAACGAGGGATTGCAGTCATTCCCGAAGACTGACAAGTTGTGGATGATGAAGGGTCAGATCTACGAGGGCAAGGGCATGAAGCCGCAAGCTCGGGAAGCGTTCAGCAACGGCACAAGACATTGTCCGAAGAGTGTTCCTCTCTGGATTTTGGCGGCACGTCTGGAGGAAAGCATGGGTATCGTCGTCAAAGCACGGTCGACACTCGATCGCGCCCGATTGGCAGTGCCCAAGAACGACCGACTCTGGACAGAATCTATTCGTCTTGAAATCCGCGCCAAGAATCTACCCGCTGCGAATCAAAAACTGGCCCAAGCACTTCAAGAGTGCCCCAATTCAGGCCTCATCTGGGCTGAGCGTATCTGGAATCTGGAAGAACGGCCCAAACGAAAACCACGTATCCTCGAAGCCATCAAGAAAGTCGAGAACGACCCCATACTCTTCGTCACTGCCGCAAGAATATTCTGGTCTGAGCGGAAACTGGACAAGGCTGATAGTTGGTTCCTCAAGGCTGTCACCCTCGACCCAGACCTTGGTGATAGCTGGGCTTGGTGGTATAAGTTTCTGATCCAGCATGGAACGGAGGAGAAGCAGGAACAGATTATCAAGCAGTGCACTTCCAATGAACCGAAGCATGGTGAAGTGTGGCAGACGATAAGAAAGGCGCCGGAGAATGCTAGGAAGACGACGGAGGAGGTTTTGAAGTTGGTTGCTAAGGCTTTGAATTAAGACTAGACCAGACCGTGTCATGCCCGAATTCCCTGCTCTGAATGAAGTAAAGCAAGACGCACGTATATTCGAACTAGCTTCTCATCTGCCGTCCGCTACACACCGTGAACAGTAAGAAGTGGTGATGGCCACGAGGCTACGGCTCCTGTCGAAACAGTCCCAGAACCTCAAGAGCCAGGCCCGGGCCAGATTGTAGTCAAGATCCATTGGACGGGATTCTGCGCATCCGACAAGTCTCTCCTACACGATGAATGGCAAGTGTTCGGCGTGAAGATGATGGAGGATCAGACCAATGGCATCGCCGGACATGAAGGCGCTGGCGAAGTCGTTGCCGTGCATCCCGATGTGAGCGAGCCCTGGAAAGTTGGTGATCGAGCTGGAGTGAAGTGGGTGGTTTCAGGTATTGTCTGACAGATGGACGCTATGCTACTCGCATCCCAGCACGTTTCTCGGACGAAGAGGCTGGCCCGATCATGTGCGGAGGTGTGACTGCATACACTGCTTGCAAGCGCAGTGCTGTGAAGTGAAGCCGGGCCAGTGACTAAACCCACAGCGAATTGCCGTCCTAGATCAGTATCTGTGATCCACTTTGGCCTCGAACATGTTGCCAGAGCGACCCTTTTTCACCATTCCTTCATGATATCTGCCTTGCTCGCCTCTCGATTCGAACGAATCTTCAGACTGCAGTGCCACATGGACAGTAATGGCCAGCCCGGCGGACGCAACCACATCCACTACACATCCGGAGCCAACATCAGCTCTAAAAGCACGACTGGAAAGCATCGTCCTCGAGCTCGTGCAAGCCATCAATGATCGAAACATCCACCCCGACGCTCCGGTGTGGAACAACTTCCACCAAGACCTTTTCCGTGCCGAAGTGCAAGGGCCCGCGTTCACAGCTGCAGGCTCACACATAGAGACTAATGCCATTTCCTTCCGAGCCGAGCGCAATTGTGTCGATCTGAACCAGTTCATTCGGCTCAGACGGCATATATGCACGCAGTACCCGAATCATTCTAGTCGGCTGATTCGAATGGATACGATTGTGAGTGACAAAGGACGTGGTGCACAGATCATAGTGTATGCGGAAGTCACGGGATTTTCCGAAGGCTTCACACGGCCGACTATGGCCATGTGGGATTTCATGTTGATGGGGAAGCTGAAGGAGGGAAAGTGGAGGGTGGTTAAGCCCAAGACTTTTCCTGGTATGGCGTTGTCTGATGGTATATGAGGCCGCTAGCACCTCCGTCGTAGCCCAGAGCGAACCCACCGCTGCTAGTAGAGGAATATGGCGAGATATGCGACATCGAATGGAAGCTATCAGCGGTGCAAATCCGTGACTGATAAGTATCAGGTTCACGTGTTTTGAGTCTTCCTGAATTCGTCGCGGGTGGTCAACGACCTGCTGGAGCGCCGGGCTGCCATCTATAGCTCGCGACCCGTATCTACATTATGTCTGTAGTTTTGGACCTGGTATACTGCTCTCAGTGCAAGCGTCTCAGAATCTTCGCCGACAGTGGTGCAGGGCGAGGGATTTGCCCTGGATGTAAAGTAGGCGAGACCAACGTGTGGATCAGCGTAGCACGGCTGCTTTGCTGCTTCGTTCTCATCCAAGGCCATCGTCACCCAATTGACAAAATGACGATGCCTTAGGTGACCAAGATTTCGGCTCCATTTGTAGTCCAGGTGAAGCCGCAAAGCAAGGCACACGTGGAATCAATCAGGAGGAAATGGCAAACCATATGGATACGAAGTCGTCTGTAGTATTACAGAACCATCGACCGAACCTGCTCAGGTCTTGCTAGCCCCTGTAGTGCCTTCATCCGCCTGCTGCCGGTGTACCGGGTGAGCCTTGATGCACGAAACAAGGAGCAATTCTCGCCCCAGTGCCAGACATCCACAAGTCTCGATATGCCCATGTATGTCGGTATTATCGCAACTCTTCCTCGTCCGTACAGGCAGTCCATACCCGCTTCCCAAATTATCATCCTCTCACCTTACACGCTGTCGTTGCCGTATACGAGACGATGGGACTCAGCCAGGGCAGTGTCGGCGTTGATCGGGGTGGTGTTCGAGGATTGTCCAAGACATAGCACCAAGGCTTTCATGAGATCGAGTCTCAATGCTCTGGTCCTGACGAAGAGCGTCTTGAGAAGCCTGGACAGGAGCGGTAGTCCGAAAAGCATGCCATATCGTGCTCATCAAGTGGTCTTTCACTTTAGTCGAAGATTGAGTTCAGATCCTCTCGTTTGGTTGCCATCAAAGCCACGCTCCATTTGCACACGCATCAGCATCCTTCCATTAGCAAGTTCGTATAACCAGATACAATGGCATCAACAGATGAAAATTCGCGGAGGTTGTGAAGTCAAGACGCAACGTTGACAACTTTGAAGACAAGCATCCGAGATCTCGCCAAACTTTGCCAGCGACCAGGATTCCCGAATAGAACTACCGCTGTGGCAGCATGCAACTTCCTTCAATCTTCCGTCGACGACAGTATGTTTTGGCCGTCCTGGCCGGACTGGTAATACTCTATATCTACCTCAACTCCTGGGCGTCTCCTGCTCAAGATCGCGATGGACGATTTCCAGGCATCAGCAGCGAATACCACGATGTATTTGCCTCGCATGCGATCAACAATACTGTCATCATTGTGCCTGTCAATACCGGGATGATATACTGGGTCGAGAATATGCTCTGTTCACTGGCGAAAACATCATTCGATGCCTCACGGATCGTGTTCTGGGCTTTGGATCTGGCAGCCCAAAGCACTATCATGAGCAAGGGCCGGACAGCTTACTATGATCCTACCCTGTTCGCGACAAGTGAAAATGAGAATCGACATGGCGACACTGCAGCGTACAAACGAATGATGAATGAGAGGCCCAAGTTCTATATCGATGTGCTCTCCTCCGGCTTCGATATGCTCATGCTTGACGCTGATACTGTCTTCTGGCAATCACCTGAGCTGATCATACCCGGGCCAGGACAGGAGGATCTCGACATCGTCTATAGCACGGATGCTCGCGAATTCTACCAGGCACACAATGCATTTGAAGACGAGCGACGGCGTGGTCCGTATGTCCCTCCTATCTGTAACGGCATCTTCTGGATGAGAAGCAGCAACAGGACCATTGCGCTTTGGTCTGAGATTCTCAGCACGTTTCAGTCGCCACTGTTTGGCACCTTTCTCGGCAGGCAAGGCTTTCAGGACGATCAACGTGGAATGGACGTGCTTCTGAATGATGGACGAGCTAAGATAGCCCAGCCATATCCAGATGGCATTACCTCTGAGATGATTCCAGAAAGCGGTCGTGTTCAGCCTTATCTGAATGTGCAACTCTTAGACCAGACCATGGTAGCAAACGGCCAGCTTCTCATAAACCGGCGAGAGTCTTACGCCCGATGTTTGGACAAGCTGAAGGAAACAGGCAAGAACCGTATCTCTGCGCACTTCAATTGGAACACAAAAGAAGTCTCGAAAGAGGATGGAGCGGAGCAGCTCGACATGATATTTGCAAGCAAAGATGGTGCTTGTGTGTTCAGACCAACCGAGTAAGAAAGGAATTTGCCTGCCATGATTAATCAGATCGTCTTCTCCAAACCATCCTGATCAAGAGATCAGATCGGCCCCGGATTACTCAACCTTCTGCCGGTGGCTCGGTGGTTGGTCGGATCTCAGCCCTGACATAAGCAATCATCCAACCAACCTCAAAACCAGCACGCTCCAGCCCAAACCACCGACAGCTCCATCAACTTTGCCCGTCATGATCGTCCTCAGCGAGCACGATGTGAGCTATGAAAACGGCAGCAAGATGATCCATTACGTAGCTGCAGGCCCTAAGCTCGGCCCACTTCTCATCTTCTGTCATGGCTGGCCCGCCATCGGCAAAACATGGAGACTCCAACTGGAGTCATTCGCATCTCTAGGCTTCCGAGTGATTGCGCCGGATATGCCAGGATATGGAAAGTCGACATCCAACAAAATCTATTCCGACTATGCCCAAGAAAAGATTGTTCCCGGGCTGCTCGCACTTTTGGCAGACACTGGTCGGAAGGACGCAGTATGGGTAGCTCACGACTGGGGCAGTGGCTGTCTATGGTCTCTCGCAGCTACTCATCCTGAAGTCTGTCGTGGTGTGGTCAATCTTGCGGTGCCTTATCGTCTTCTGGAGCTGGGACTCGAGGAATTGATGAAATACATCAATCGCGAGAAACATCCCGAGAGCGAGTTCCCGTACGGACAATGGTCTTATCAGGTCTTCTACGAGCAAGATTTCGAAAAAGCGACAGCATGGTTTGACTCTAATCCTGAAGGGGCTTTGCGAGTATTCTATATCAAAGGCAGTGCTACCAATCTCGAGAAACCAGCTCGGACGGCGAATGTAGTCAAGGACGGGGGCTGGATGGGCGGAGCACCAAAGCCGCCGCCAAAGGACACAATTCCTGCAGGAGCATCAGCTTTGGACAATCTCCCTGCAGATGATGTCAAGGAATTCGAAGATTCTATGAAAAATAGAGGCTTCTTTGGCGGAGATGCATACTACATGAATCACAAAGCGAACAGAAAATGGGTGCTGGAGAATAGCGTTAATGGCGGGGTGTTGGAGATGCCAGTTCTCTTCATCGAAGCTAAATATGACGCTGTCTGCGATACCTATGGATCAAATAATACCGACCCGATGAAGGAATTGTGCAAGAACTTGAGCTACGCGAGTCTTGATGCCGGACATTGGGTACAACTAGAGAAGCCAGAGGAGACTAATGCTTTGATCGCGAGATGGTTATTGGAGAACTTGCCTTGGTACTGGCCGGCAGCTTGGACACATCCTATTGCGCAGCACAAGAAATAAAACGGAGTTGCTTATTGAAGCCAAGTCACCTTGATCAAAACATTCTCGTAATAATCATTCAACCTCGAAAAACCTCATCCATATCTCTTTCCCATCCCTGCTGCTGCTCATCATCCCCGGATGTGCTTGCCAACTATATCCCAACCCCTTCGAATCCGTGCCCGCCCTCGCCGTCCATAACAGTTTCGGCGTCTCCCACGGTCCCCAAGCATTCGGAGCAGTCGTGTACCAAAATTCTGGACCTTGTAACAAAGCCCCACCGATCCAGAAATATCCTGCAAAAGCTTTCGCGTCGAAGAATGTACCTTGCTGACCTGTGCCGGCTTTGGGAATGAATCGAGAGACTTCGTTGAAGCCGGGAAGGGTGGTGGAGAAGGGGAGAGTTGCTTGCCGCAGCCATCGATGAGACTGCCAACAAGCAAAGCATGGCACAGGACTATATCTCGAGGAGGTCAAAGTGGCGTCGTGTGCCGTTGTGAAATTTCAGTCAGCAAGCACTGCCATCTGGCTCGACATGTCCAGAAGCGCCTCCAGATCAAGGCAGGAAGGGGCTCTACATATGGCCACTTGCAATCAGCGCATTTCATGGACTACTCTCATGACGCCTGCTTGTGCCATTGGACGTAAGAATGCATACGCACTACTACTGCGAGTTTCTTCGAGATAGACGAAGTCTCAGTAAGCTATGCATCAGTAGCGATGTGGGATGTCGATCTTGCCTTGCAGTGGCAGGAGAATCTCGAGCATGGCTTGTATCATTTGTTAATGTCTTTGTATACAAATGGCCAGATCCGCAGCATAGAGCATCATGCCGAGGGACTTTGTTATAATCCTCCAGGTGTCTCACGCGTACTGCTCGGACAATAAAATGCGTAGAACAAGGCCAGCTGTGTTTCAGAGCAATGAGAGCCTTGCAGGAAATGCGGCATTGAAGGCAAAATATCGCATTTGTGCTGAATCGGTCGGCCACGCATGAAAATGCATGTGGACGATGGGACTTTGGGAGCAGAGTGGGTTCCGCTGCTCCGCATGCAGGCTTCTTGCTGCAGTTCAGCTATGTTCGAGGCTGGCCGGTGGCTAAGACAAGCATAGGCGAAGATGAGTAGGGATGGTGTGATGGGGAAGATGTCGTTGTGTTTTGTACCAAGGTGGACCGTGGCACTTCGGACGAGCACAGACCTCGCGGGCCGATCGTTCACTTCCGCGGCTCGCGTGCATTCACATGAAGATTGTATCTAGAACCACATCCTATCGACACTGTTGTATTCCTTCTCATAGCAAAATCTTGAAGTGGTATAACTGCCGCCAACGATGATCTCACGATAACGCGACGCCATGTTCAACTTCACGCCGCTGCTGGGCGCACGGTCAGCCTCGCCGGCGTCACAATCACTACTCGAGCTCGATGGAGGAGTCAAGATTCTGGTCGATGTCGGTTGGGACGAGACATTCGATACCGGCAAGCTGCAAGCGCTGGAGAAGCATGTCTCGACGCTGTCAGTGATACTTTTAACGCATGCGACGATAGAGCACATCGGGGCGTACGCGCATTGTTGCAAACACGTGCCTGGCTTCGCAAAAGTGCCGGTATATGCGACTACGCCTGTCGTCAATCTGGGGAGAACGCTCGCAGCAGATATCTACGCCTCCAGTCCATCAGCAGCGAGCACCATACCAGCTTCGAGTATTGCTCCTCTAAACGCGAGTGCGACGCCGAACCTTCTCCTCCCTGCGCCGACAGCAGAAGAAGTCGCAACTTACTTCAGCGCAATTCATCCTCTGAAGTACTCGCAGCCCCATCAGCCCCTTCCGAGCCCGTGGAGTCCTCCGCTGGGTAACCTCACTATCACAGCTTACAGCGCAGGACACACGCCTGGTGGCACAATATGGCACATACAGCACGGTTTGGAGAGTATTGTTTACGCCGCAGACTGGAATCAGGGAAGGGAGAACCTGATTTCCGGCGCGGCATGGCTCGGAGGGAGTGGGGCTGGTGGAGGTGCAGAAATTATTGAGCCGCTACGAAGGCCTACAGCGCTGGTCTGCAGCAGCAAGGGCGTGGAGAAGACAGACGTGTTGCCTCGGAAGAAAAGAGATGATACGCTCATCAGTCTCATCAGAGAAACGATAGCACAAGGCGGCAAAGTGCTGATACCAACAGACTCCAGCGCAAGAGTGCTAGAGCTCGCATTTATCCTAAATCACGCATGGCGCGAAAATGTGGGTGGACCCCATTCGGACACCTACAGGAATGCGAAAATCTACATGGCAAGCAAGAGCAGTACAAGCACGGTCAGGCAGTTGCAGAGCATGATCGAGTGGATGGACGACAGCATCATTCAGGATGCGGAGCGTGCTATGAACAAGGGCCAAAGGGATGACGATAAGGCGCCAAACTTGCTGGATTGGAAGTTCGTGAAGCAAATCGAGCGTCAGACTCAATTTGATCGTGCCTTGCGGAGGAGAAGTCCTTGTATCATGCTCGCGAGTGATGCATCAATGGAATGGGGCTATTCGCGACAGGCCTTGGAGAAGCTCGCAGCAGATCCTCGGAATCTCGTCGTGCTGACCGAGAGCATTTCTGGTAGCAGATCCGGTCATTCGAGCATTGCCACTCAGCTAGCAGATGCATGGAGAGCGAGCAGTATATCCATATCGCAAACAGGCGCTAAAGTGGTGGGTGCGGACGGCAAGTCAATACTCCTGCGCGACGCCTCAGTCGAGGACTTGACAGCCGATGAAGATGCCCTGTACCAGCAATATGTCGCGCGACAACGCCAGCTACACAGCGCTCAGCTCGGCGACAACAGCGAGAACGATGCAACAACTACAGAAGTCGCCGACCAGGAAGCAGAGGAGTCATCAGATTCTGAAGATGAAGATGAGGACCCAGAACATCAAGGTCGCGCCCTGAATGTTTCGGCCCAGATGACACAAAGCAACAAGCGCAAGGCAGGTGTTTCGGAGGCAGAGCTCGGCATCAACGTCTTGATCAGGAGCAAGAACGTGCACGATTATGATGTGCGACATAAGCGCGGTCGAGAGAAAATGTTTCCTTTCGTGTCGCGGCGGCCCAAGAACGATGAATATGGTGATATAATTAAGCCAGAAGACTATCTCCGCGCCGAAGAACGAGACGATGTGGAGGGTGTAGACATGCGCGATGGCGTGAAGCAGGGCGAAGCAGCAGTCGGACAGAAACGTAAATGGGACGATGTGGCCAAAACCGCCGACAAGAAGGGTGCAAAGAAGCCGAAACAAGAGAAGCCGCCAAAACCCGCCAAGGTCGAAAGAGAGCCTGATGATATTGATGCCCTCATCGCTCGCGCTACTGGTGTAGTCGATGATGGATCCGGTGCGGCAGGTGCCAATGGTGCTGAGTCTGAAGAGAGCAGCAGTGAGGGCGAAAGTGACTATGAGCCAGAAGACTCCGTTGATCAGCAGCGACCGCAGAAGCTTGTGTTCGTGGAACGAAGTCTGACGCTGCAGCTCCGAATAGCACATATCGACTTCTCGGGACTTCACGAGAAGCGTGATCTGCAGATGCTGATACCTCTGATCAGACCGCGCAAGCTCATTCTAATATCCGGAGATACCAGCGAGACACAGACACTTGCAGACGAGTGCCAGCAACTGCTTGCAGAAGGCGAAACGAGGTCGGCGGATGTACTTGCACCTGTAATCGGCGAGACTGTTGACGCTAGTGTCGATACCAACGCATGGACGCTCAAGCTCAGCCGACAGTTGGTGAAGAAGCTGACTTGGCAGAACGTCAAGGGTCTTGGTGTTGTCGCATTGACTGGCAGGCTGCATGCGGAGCCCATTGAGACGTCAAGTCCAGCCGAAGAAGAAGCAGCAGCAGCAGCAGCAAGAAAGAAGCAGAAGCTTGTCAAGAAAGAGGAGAACGCAGAGGCTGAACCAGAAACCAAGTCTCTCATCATTCCAGCAATGCCCGTGCTTGATCTTCCAGCGACATCAGCGACTGCAACACAGCAGCGTGCTACTCAACCAGTTCACGTAGGAGACTTGCGGTTGGCTGACCTGCGGAGGCTGATGCAAGCTTCGGGCCACACAGCAGAGTTCCGTGGCGAAGGGACGCTTCTGATCGACAGTACAGTCGTGGTGCGTAAGTCGGTCACGGGCAGAATCGAGGTGGAGGCGTATCAGGGCGGTTTGTCGCAACCAGCCTATCGCACCAAGGAGAACGAGGGCAGCTTTTATGCCGTGCGAAAGCTGATCTACGGCGGACTTGCTGTTGTTGCAGGAGTGTAGGATTAGTGGTAAGATACCCATGAGAGAATATCCACGTTTTCATTGCGAGATATCTTCATGGTCTTCCCTTCCTTCCTAACGTGTTCTCGACTTTGACAACACAGAGCACATAAGCAGAAGCGGCAGATCATGCCAGTCACGCTGGACCATCTCGCAATGTCATCACGCTCGCTCGCTGCGGAGACCACCACCCTGCTCACGTCAAGATTGCTGGAGTCACCCTAAGCGCGACATGCCCCCAAAGCGGATATCTCTGACCGCGTCAGGTGTTCATTCGGCAATGTCTCATGGGCGTTTCGGCCTCAAGTGGCCGACTACGTTGCCCAGCACAAACCGAAATGACCTATTCACCAGTGTTTGCTGCAGCAATGTGCTGGCGACCATTCGGAGATTTCATCTTCCAACGCCTACAAGTAAATGGCCAATCTTCCCCCATCCAACCCATCAAGCTATCGAAGCAAATACGAACACAATCGACCACCTCGACCACCCAAAGCTCAAGCATTCAACTCTCGAACCTCCTTGTCGATCCCTCGACACCCCACAAACGTGCCTATGAGCTTCGCCCCATACCAGTGGCGTCACGACCAAGGCTACCTCCCACCACCAGGAAGCGTGCCCATCCCAATCATCCCAGCCACCATGTCCGCCCCACACTCAATCCATCAAATCGCCTACCAAGCTGCTCCTCCTCCACCGCCAGCAGCCTACTGCTTCCCACCCGGCCAACCAGTCCTCGCCGCCGCTCCTCCACCAAAGCCTTGCTCTTCAGCTCCAACCCACTGCTCCACCAAGCCCTCCGACCCAAAACCACCACCATCAGATTACGCCCCTCCATCCCTCCGTCCCGGCATCAACTACCTCTTCCCCTCCTCTCACACAATCCTCCACATCTTCTCCAAAGCCGCCCCAATCTGGCACGAAAGATTCCATGGCCAGAATCTGAATTTCAAAATTTTTCGCGTTGCCACGTGCTTCACGCCTCGAAACATCATTGAGAGGATTGTTACCAAGAACAAGGGTGAGGGGGAGTGTAAGGGTTGGGCTGTCACGGAGGTTGTGGAGGCTGGGGATGGGGTTTGGAGGAAGGGAACTACGGTTTTGTATGATGGTGAAGGGAAAGGTGATTTGAAGGCGTTGGGGTGGAATGAGAAGAGGGGAAAGGAGTTGCCGCCGGTTTGGTTGGTTGTTCATAAGAAGGTATAGATGGGGGGTGACGGGATTTTACGACATGGAGGAGTCGCCCCTGCCCGGCCTGCTTGATGCAAATAAATATGCATGCACTGCTTGCTACTGTGGATTGGATATTTGAATGTGAAAAAAAAAGTTTTACTGCGCTTGGAATACCTGCTCTTTCCTTTCCTAGCAAAGTCTTCTGAATGGGCCCTTCTCAATAGCTAGCGTTAGCCCTGTGGAGATGCCTCACGTGCCACATCCGTCTGGGCTCTCGAACAGTCCAATCCCGTAGTCTTGAAGATATAGTCTTGCACGTGTACTCCAGAAGATACCTGATGGCACCACATCGGCCACAGAATGCTTGGGTTTGCACTAGGATACAGGAATCTTGCCGTCAGCGTCAAGTGAGTCGAACGGTATGCCCACTCTGGCTGAACAGAGCGCGCCGTGGTCAATGCTCCAAAGGACGGGGAAGCTACTGCCGGAAAATAGACACTTTCGCTACTAATATCAAATCTAAAAAATAACTAGATTAATACTATCTATACAAACCCTATTGGTAGATAAAAATCGTTAGACAACAAAGTATAAAAAGCTTATTATATACGAGAGCCTATCTCAAGAGAAATACATATACACACACACGCCCGCTTTATCTACAAGAAATGCAAAAACGCGCCATTTAGCCTGGGTACTGGAAATCGATGCGTGGAATTGTTAGATCCCAGCCCATGGTGGCGGGGCACGCTTCTGTGGAGCGGCAGTAGCCTCTGGGAAGTTGGTGGTTGTCACGGCGGAAGGGGTGAAGACACCGTTGTTGACGAGCCATGCGGCGGCGTTGAATTCGGAGTAGAGTTCGGCGACACGGAAGCCGTATTGATTTTCTGGGTCTGGACGGGTTTTGAGGACTGAGAGGGGGGAGAGAAAAGTTAGAGTGGGCGGGAGGAAAAAAGATGTATGTTTGGGGGAACTCACCACCTAGGCCGACGACGGGGATGTCGTTGGATTCGGTCGGTTGGCCGTTGGCGGAGCGGGTGGTTCGCCATCGGGTGGAGATGGTGTCGCAGCCACCCCATGTACCGAGGGTTTCGAATGGGATGAGAGGTTGAGCGCCTTGGGCAGCCATGAAGGCGGCACGGCCGTTGAAGGTGACGGCGTCGACGACGAATGGGTAGTCGTTACCACGGTTGCGGATGATGTTGACGGCGGAAGAGTAGTCGACAAAGTCTTCGGTGAGGGCTTCGAGGGCGAAGGGGTCGGAGTAGTTGGTGATGAGTTGACGGAAGATCTCGGCGCCGGCGGTCCATTGCTCTGGAGTCAAGCACTGGGTTTCGTTCTGCTGGTCTGGAGGGCCGTATGGGTGACCTCGACCCTTGCCCTTCCCGCCATAGCCTTGACCTCTCCACTCATTCTTCCACTTGCCATCGTGGTCCCATGCGGGAGCGGGAGCGGGAGCGGCGAGAACAGTCGTGGCCAGAGCAGCGGCAGCGAATGCGACAGTAGCGCGCATGTTGTCGGGTGTGTGATGAAAGCTGATTGGGTGTTTCTTTGTTTGTGTGTGTTCCGATTTGTTGTGCCGAAGCGAAAGTGTTGCTGTTGTGTAGCGATTGAATGTAGGAAAAATTGTCGTGAGATTGTGGGTTTGGAGACGGCGATGCAAAAGGAGAGGAAGGGTTTGTGCGAACGAGGTACTCTTAATAATGATGTACCTCCTCCTCTGCCAGCAGCAAGCGACTCCACGAGGCACGTCCCTGTCATGCGAATAGAAGTGGGCGCCCCGCCGCCCTCGGACGCGCAGCCGCACTCTTGGCCAGATGATCAAGGCATAAGGCCGGTGCCGTGATGTTGCATGTTGCCTGTTGCCGTTTCCAGCCTACCAAGCAAGACTCTGACCCGCTGCACCATCTGCTACCACAATTCTCCCACGCACACCGCCAACCTCATCCCCAATCGGACAACATGCCGTCTATCTTTCACAGCCCCGCTCCGCTTCGAGAGAGCCAAGAAGGATCCCAAGGCTGCCCAAATCCATCTTCCACAGAGAGAGAAGGCCGTGTTCCTGATGTCTATTTGCCAGCAAGCCAAAAATTCTAGTGACTGCCCAGATCCGGCTCTCCAACTGCGGCGCGGCGGCGATGTGCCTAGAAACTTGGCGAGAGGGCAGTCCGGCTTTTTATACAACCACGCACCATCCAACCGCCACAACCGAGAGTACGTCTCATGCGTGCAACGGCGATGAATGTCATTGTCGATGCTAGCGCGAAGTTCTCACAATGGTATGGAGCATTCGTCAGCGGGCGGTGTTTTTGGAAGCGAGCATCAAAGCAAGTCGTGTTGGTGGAGCGGTGTTGCAATATCGATTGCGAATGGCATGGCTCGGCCTGAACTAGCAATCCATGCTTGCCGACATGCCCGGATGTGTCGGGCTTTGACAATGATCAATAACTAACGTATACCACGATCGGATCGTGTCGACACCCCTTCGTTAGCGCGGATTTGTAAGCATCTTAGCGTTTTACCTTAATACTTTATCGAATTAATGTGCATTATAGAGCGATGCGATTATACTAATTCCTATACTAAAAAAATTGCCGTATCGAGTTCTATAATTCTATAATTAACTATAATGTATATTAATAGAATATAGTAATGCATATTTGTATAGTTGTAAGCCTATTCGAATAGCTAAGTACTACTAAGCCTACGTTAGCGAAAGCTATTAGACTTCTAATTAGGATCCGAAGTTTAGTAAGAGGAGGGTATTAGGATAGCTAATAGCCCCCTCTATCGAGAACACATTAACCATACTATATATAGACATACCAAATAGCGTAAATAAAAGTTCTTAATGTATATAATAAGCGTATATAATATAAAGATAAAGTATTATAAAATAGTTATAGTATAATAGTATATATATATACTAAAAAGCTAACTTCCCCAAAGTCCTACTCTAGCTAAACTCTAACTCGCGAGGATACTTAATCGACCGAGATACGTCGATTAGATATACTTTTAACTATTAATAGGTATTTCTCGACTTCTAATTAGTCGATAGCTTTCTCGCTAGATTTAGGCTACTTCGTTATCTATAAAGAACCCTCTATTATATATATCTTGTAAGGACTCGATAGAGGCTAATAAACGTAGATCTACCTCGTATAGATCGAGGAGTTCTATTATTAGGGGCTAGGTATATAGTAACGTATAGAATACCTACCTAACCGATAATATAGTAGATAGTAGAACTAACAAGTACCTCCTAAAAGGATTGCGCCGAGCGCTAGGTTAAAAAGGCTATACGAGTTACGTACGTCTAGCGTACGCCCCTAGCGCGCGCCGCTTAGTATACTTAGGGCTTAGTAAGAGACCTTACCTTATCGAGGTCCTTATAATTATCCCCTTTCTCTTAGTATAGCTATCCCTAGCTATAGACAAACCTAACTCCTCGTTAAGCTATCCTATCTATGTATTCTCTCGCGCCTCTAGCGCTTCGAATACGCCTTACGTACGTCGCTACTTCGTATAGCTAGTTACTACGCGAAAGCTCTTTATTACTATATAGTAGAATTTTTATGTTTCTACTAGTAACGTAGCTAGGTAGGTCTAGCGTATTCCTAAGAACGTATTAATTGTTATTATTAGTAACTAGGTAGCCTATATATAAGTAGTATCTATAGTCTACCTAAAAACTTCCCCTATTTCTAAGCTTCCTACTAGTACCGCGCTAGTACCTCGCTAGTACTACGTAAGCTCCCCTTACGTCCTAACTAACAATTTTTATACTACTCTTAGTATAGACCTAGCTAATATCCCGGTTGCGGTACGCAAGCGCCCCGCTACTAGTCCTACTATCCTAGTTACGGCTAGTAAGAGGTTTAGGCCTAATATAGAAGGTTGTAGTAGATACTTCTAGTATATAACTACTAATAGTAAGAATAATCCCTACGCGCTCCTTATACGCGTCTCGTAACTAACTCGCTATAGAGGATCTAAATAATATATATATTAGGGATAATATATATCCTACTACTAAGAAGAAGTACTAGAGATATACTAAGGGGTACTATCCCTATAAGCTAGTTATAGTACTATACCTCGTCGCGCTACTCTAGCGTATACGCGTAGCTCGCGCTAAGCGCGCTACTTATAACCTAGACGACCCTAAGTATAGGGATAATCCTATCTAGGCTTAGATTAACCTTAATAAGATCTAGTAGCGTCTAGACGTATACGTAGACCGTACGTATCGCTTTCTCTTCGTACGCATCGCGTCTACTAATCGCCTAGCTTTTCTAGAGGTTAAGAAATCTCTTAATAGCTACTACCGTAATAAGAACAAGATTACCGGCGATAGTACGCTACTTAAGCGCAACTATAGCGTAGGTATTACGCTAGCGACTAGCAATAGTCTAGACCTAGTAGCTATCCTAGAGCGCATTAATATTAACCTTTCTAGTTTAGTAGAGATTAGCTACTAGGTACGCATTATTCTTATATCCCTATCGCCTATTAAGCGTATACTAACTACGATAGAACCTCGCCCTAAAGGGCGTATATACTACTATAGTAGTAGTCGATACTACTATAGGCTTCCTACCTATACCTAAGGAGGTAGAGGGTACTAATAGTTACGAGAGTAACTAGCTACTCGTAGCTAGTCTATAGGTTATACGCCTACGGCGCGCAAGCGTCGCGAACGCATTATTTTCTTTTATTCTAAGTTAGGCTAAATACCTATATTAATAGCGAAACGAGTATATGCCTATTAACCTTATCTTATCTTATTCTTATGTTCTCTAACTATATCTCGCTTACGCCTTAAATACGTTAAGCGCTACTAAGTCTTCTATATATTCTACTAGTTCCTAAGTATTATATTCCTCTAGCTAGCCTACCTACCTAACAAGGTAGTAAGTCTCTCCCTTCTATACCTTCTTCTTTACGATTTCTTCTATACGCTACTTATCCGTATCCTCTATAACTAGTATACTAACCTTATACTCCTCGCCCTCGCGCCCTTTCTAAGGCTCGAGTAGGGATATATAGAAAACATTATAGATTCTCGTACGAGTAGGTAGCGCTAAGCGATACGCCTACGCTTCTACTACGTCGATAATACGAAACGGGCCGAGATACTTTAGGCTAAGCTTCTTCTTTAGTAGATCTAGTCTAATATTCTTAGATAACAATAGTACTAAATCGCTAA
>LFZO01001109.1:0-12527 GCA_001578225.1 Pseudocercospora musae | reverse complement strand
CCTTTCTTATACCTATCTTCTCTTCCTCTATAAAATAGAGCTACTCTATCTCCGACTTTATAAATTTCTTATCGACTAATAGCGTATCCTAACTAGCTAGCTCTTTATAATTATTACGAATGTACTTTACTAAGGCCTAGCGAACGTAGAATCGTTTCTAATTCGAATCGGTTAGTAATTATATTCGAATAAACTAGGGTACTAATTCGAACTATACCTTATAGCTATTAAGCCTATATCTTATCTCCCCTTAATAGACCTTTACTATAATTTAATTAAAGACCTTACCTATATTATTCTTAGATTTGTATACTTCCTATTTAAATTAGATTAGTAGGTAATTCGAGTTAGAGAGTAGATTAATTCGAGTTATACTATTTCGAATACTAGTAGTTTAGTATTTTTATAAGCCTTAATATATCGAAGGTAGAGGTAGAAGGGCTAGTAGTCCTTAAAGGCCTAGACATTGTAATAGCCTTAGATAGAGTTACTACTACCTACTAAGGCTATTTTGTTATTAATTCGAATAGGTAGAGATAATTCGAATAAAGTACTAGATTAATTCGAATAAGATAGTAGTTTGCTTTAAATAGTAGTAGTAGGGTAGTAGGGGTAGTAGGGTGTAAGAGATAGAGTCAGGTTTGAAAGCGGAGTTAGACTTTGATTAGCGCGGTCAGGTAAGCTTTAGCGCGGTCAGGTGAGCTTTAGCGCGGTCAGTCCCGCGTTTAGCGCGGTCGGGTCAGCTGAAACTACGCATACGACCTGCACCTCAAGGCACCTATAGTATCAACAGAAGGCACGCGACACCACGGACGGAGCGACTGCATATGCTCAGCTCAGCTCAGCTCAGCTCAGCACCTTGGTTCCAGCATCGACGATGCGGCCAAGTTGTGCGCAAGCACACACGGCATAGAGGGTGACAAGAAGAGCAACCAGAAAAAGATGGCTGGCCACCCGGCATACCACATCTACGCTCCAACTTGATAGGACGAAGCAGGCATGGCTTACTGTGCTGTCGCCGGCTTTGCGCGGAATGACTGGACTCTGTGGAAGACGATAGCTCCGAACCTGCATGCGGTGAATGCTAAGCATGGACATGCAGGTAAGATCGCGTGCTTCTTTACTGTATCCTCGTCTTCCAACTACTGCTCTCGTGACTCTTTTCCTGCACAGCTCCAAAAACGAGCAGTGGGCGAGAACAAGAGTGGGTAGAAAAATCATCATGGGCGCTGGCGCTTTCATCGAACCTTTGGTTGTGATATCTTTACTTGTTGGAGGGACTTTGGTCAATCGAGAGACAAGGGCTTTGAACAGTGTCAGGCAATGTGGACACAAAAGAAACGATAATTTGGAATCGGGAGCGTCGAGTCCGAGAAGTAAAAACTCTCAGGATGGACTGTTGAGTCCGGTGAAGCTTCTTGAACAGAATGCAGGTTGGTCTTGCCGACTGTCGTTGTGGATGTTATACTGAAAGATGCTTTCAAGACGACACATGGCATATCAGAGAAGTTGGTATGCTTGGCTGGAAGAAGTGCGTCAAATCTCCAAACACACGACAATTCTCCTCTCGACTCCTCAGCCGTCTACTACAAAAGCTTCCGTTCCTGGTCGAAGTCTGGGTGAGTAAACCAAACGGCAGAAGCCCACATCCTGCACATTCCCGCCTAGCAGGCTTCGTGTCTTCCGTTCGAGCGCCAATCGACTCACCGGTCATATCTGTCTTTTCCTCGCTAACGACACCTGCTAATGCTTCTACCCTTCACTTTTAGTACTGGGCCCTCATATACTGGGTCTACCAGCTCGGACGTGCCTTCACAGCCGTGACTCTTGTTCAAGGCACCGTTCATACCGCGCGTCGACATGCACTGCAACTGGTCCGGCTTGAACAGCAGATGGGTATCTTCTGGGAACCTGCCATTCAGAAACTCTTTCTGCAGCATCCGACCACGATGCATTGGATCAATCGCATATACAGCTTCATCCATATTCCGGGCACGATCTTGTTCTTGATCTGGCTGTTCTACATTACCATTACCGCGCATAGAAGATCCCGAACCACAACTCAAGCTGTGTTATATCAAGCTCGGAGACGGACCATGGCCATGTGCAATCTACTAGCTTTTGTCGTCTTCACAGTTTGGCCATGCATGCCGCCACGACTGTTGAGCGATCCTGAGTATAACGGGAACGATGCGACTGAAGCTAAATCGTATGGGTTTGTCGACACGGTCCACGGTATTGGCGGTGAAAGTAGTGTCTGGACTCAGAACAAGGTGAGCATGACGACTCGGGTCAACCCACTTGATCATTACTGATCCGCAGCCTATATAGTTTTGCAACCAGTACGCCGCAATGCCCTCGCTTCACTTCGGATACTCGGCGCTTATCGGTTTCAGCATCGCCACAACACCACTTCCACGGAACGACATGACACGCTCCGTGACATTTTGGCGATTCAGATCAAAGCTACCCAGCGTTCGAAGAATGACATGCGTCGCGCTAGGCTTGGCATATCCACTGACGATCCTAGTCGCAATCATCGCGACAGCTAACCATTTCATCCTGGACGCTGTGGCAGGTGCGATCGTTTGTGGCGTAGCGTGGAACAGTGAACCGTTGCTCCTCAATTTGCTGCCAGTGGAGGATTATTTCTTGTGGCTTGTGCGCATTCATAAGCCGGAAATGGAGACGGAAGAGTATGCGAATTTGGACGAGAAGACGGGGTTGCGCAGGAGTTCGGCGGACTCGTTCTGATCGTCGGAAAAATCGAGTGCACGACCTTTGCGAAGCGTTTCACAGAAGCAGTCCTGTTTGCTCCCACTTCTTCATCTATTACCATGTGTCCACGCATCCCAAGCTCGATCTGGCGCACACTCTCAGCTACTCACTCCCCCTAAGCTGCGTCGGTAGAACAGGTCCGATACGTACCACCCCCCACAAACTCTTCCGAAAACTCCTCCGTCTCTGCCGTGTGTGCACTCATCATCGTCCTCTCAAGCCATTTCGCATACGCCCCGTCACCCACACTCCCTTGCACCGTAGCTTTCCCCACGCCTCTGATCCCCTCGAACAATCGCAAAACCGCAAAATCACACGTGCCGTAACTCGATTGAAAGACTTCCACCTCCAACTCCTCAACTCCACTGAAACTCTCCGTAGCTTGCGCTTTGGAAAAGCGAGGATCGGTGTCTAATCTCACGTGGATGAAGAACCTCTTGATCAGGGTCGCGACTCGGGGGTAGATGACGGGTGGGAGAGGGGTGCGAGTCAATCGATCGAGGAGGAAGCGAGGCAATGCCGCGAGGAGATTCGGGTGTGCGAGGAAGGTGTTGAGTGCGTAGAGGAGCGGGGTGGCCTCGGCGTGGACTTTTTTGCACGTCCGCAGGATGTTGGCGCAGATTCTTTTCTTTTGGTTTTCGCGAGCCGTTTGCCCGCTCCATATGCGGCCTCGTTGCACGAGGAGTTCTTCGTAGATCTGGTTGCGTAGCTCCGCGGGGAGGAGTGAGAGCAGGAGACTGGACGAGGACGGAGGTTGGACGAGAGCGATGGGCATTTTTTTTTTGTGAGAGAGAGAGAGGTAGGATGAAGGACGGACGGAATCATATGCGACTTACTCGAGGTACTACGGAGGAGGAGGAGATAGATACAAGATACTAATGTACCATCGATCCCAGTGACGCCATGATAAGCTCTCAGGAGAGCTGAATTGTCATGATAGGTGGCAGTGCTGGATGACTGACTTCCACGGAACAATGTCGGGCCGTGCTGGTCTCGTCTTTTCCATCTTCATTTGACTTGTTTTTCCGTGCTATGGCATCGGACGGACATGTGATGTATTCTCACTAGTTAATCCATGTGGCCGATATATATGGTCTCGAGCCAGGCTAAGTATAGCATTGGTCTCGGCCTCTCCGAGAAAGTTCATAGAATTTGCTGACTGATCGTTGGATGTGCGATCCTTCAGCACGGGGCGGCATGATCATAGTCCAAGATACCCATGATCTCTTTCTTACAGACGGTTCACCGCTTCTGTTGTTCAGGCGAACGACATCCGCACATCGTACAGGCGCATCATGCCTTGAGCGGAGATCCGAATAGGCGACTCGGAACAGTCACGAAAGCGTTGTGAGCTTGAAACAATGCCAATACCTCATTCGACCTCGAGGCTCTCCCAACCTGTGGGCACCATAGCACTTCCACCAACAAATGCACTTGCAGCCCGACACCCATCTCTTGAATTATTGTGTCCAGGTCTCGACCACCCACCACAATCCTCAAAGCCGCCAGCCTCGATGACAGCCACAGCTCTATACATCTCGCACTTGATCGACACTCTTTCGGCCTTGATGTGCAGCGAGGAAGGCCTGTCCGATCCTCTCCTCTGGCAACACATTGGTGCAGACCTCCAAGCAGATGCAAGTGCGGATCCCACCAGTGCGGCGGTCAAAGGCTATGCAAGCTTGGCATTTCACTTGTCACAACATCGCGAAATGCTAAAGCGAATGCCCGATTATCAGCTGGAAGTGGTGGAAAACGTCGTCCAGGTCTATGCGAACGGCATGAAAGCCAAGGCCTGGTCGTTCAAGAAAGTCAGTGGGCTTCCTGCAGGAGTATGTACTGAGCAGGTCTCTTCAACGACGTGGGAACGTCAAGGAGAGGACAAGACTTGGGTGGTCACCAATATGGATCTACTACGAGGAATCGCCGGGTATGATTGATCGTGTCATGATTTCCTGTTTGTACATGCTGTATGGTTTCGTTTGTTTGTACTGTCTGTATATGCCCTTGTGCCCACCAGTCTGACACAATGCCAAATCTGTTGCCTTTCAATGAACTATACCGCCGCACAATGCTCTTTCATGCACTTTTTTTTGTCGAGTCCCGACTGTATCCTGGTCTTTCTTGCTCTGATCAAATATGTTCGACTACTCGCGTGCTGTGGATCCGTGTGTCTCAGCGACTGTGGTTGTTCTCTTCAAAGCCGCTCAGTAGCTGTCCATTTGCGTCGTGGGATGCGAATTCAAAGGGCCATGGCCATTCCCCCGTAAGATCTGCTGGCAACTGGAACTCGTCAAGCGGTGTCCTCATGCCTAAGGAATTAATAGGACGCTGAGATCTATTAGGCATCTGCCCTGAAGACAACATTGGAGCCGTCATGCAATTGGAGGCATGCGCCTGAGAATGGGGGTGTTGCATCGTCGATGCCAGCATCTCTCGCTGCGCGTTCATGTACTGGTCGATCCGGTCGATCTGGTATCGAAGTCCTCTGCTCGCGCCTGCTGTTGGCTGTAAACCGGATTCTAGCTCCTCGAGTAGATCTGCCATTGATCCAAGAAGTGATCTCACGCGCTGATAGGAGTCTTCCGTGAGGACTCCTTGCATGACCTGGGCTAGAATTTGGCCTACGCCGCCCAGATGATACACCAGCGGCGTGGAAATCGCACGCAGATAGTGCGGTGCAATGCTTTGGAAAGTGGTCAACAGCTGCTCGGCGACATCGCATTTCTGAAGCACATTGTGCCTATTGTGTGACTCGAAAAGCGTGATGCGGACGAGCTGCAAGGTGGCTTGAATGTTCGCAGCTTGAAAGCCAAATATGTCGTGGCTCCTGTCCCCGACTACTGGCGCTCTGAAGTCCTTGAATCGAGGCGGGATTTGATAGTAGAGGTTGACAACGTTCTCCATAATTTGTAGGTCGGGAATGGTGTCTGAAATCATCATGCGCACAATCGATATGCGATCGTCTCTTCGCTGCCTGTTGCTGCGGATGCGCTTGATGGTATGCTCGAGAACGCGATAGAGGTCGGTCGCAAAGTTCCATCCCCTCAGCCAATGGTTACCGTTGCTTGTGCTCGCCAAGCCCGCTGATATTTCCTCGTCCGAGGCCTCGCTTGGATAGCACACATTCGAATGTGTTTCTTGGGTTTTCAGCATGGTGTTGAATACCACGGAGAGATAGACGTCGAAGCAATACATGGCCCAAAACAGTCGTCTGCGCTCTTCCACTTCTTCTTGACTCAGATCCGAAGGCCATTTGTCTTCGTCGTGAAATGATTGAGTCGCGCTTAACGTGGTGTAGTGTCCAACATATTGGTGCATTGATGTTATCTGGCCGTATTGCATGCTTGTGAGGGCGAGCAGGGCACATGCTCGTAGATATCCGATGCCAGTCGATCTACTCAGATCTTTGAAGATTGCATCTCGCGCTGCCGAGAAGAATATCTCTGACGAATTCTCCACTGTTTCCTCAAACTGGTACTTGTCACCGACCGCGCCATCTCGAGCTCGAGCTGCTGCAAGCGCACATGCTGCCATTACTGATGCAAAGAATCCTCGGTCAGTCAAGTGATGTCGTTTCCGGAGACGATCCCAAAGCGCAGGCCCGTGGAACAAGGGGAAGATTGGGTAAACAACATCCATGTATATGTCCATGTGTTGGTCAATGGTGCGTAGGCTCGCGGCGGCAAACGACCTCCAAGCGATGCCTAGCAAATCATCGGGCTTTCCTTCGCGGACTGTCATGTAGGCTCCAGTGTAGTCTGGAGGAGCGAAGTTCCTTGGGACCGAGGCATCACTGATGCCTTGGCCAGCTTCCAGTTTGACGACTGGAGAATTGGGCTATGAAGCATTAGCATTGCTCAGCTCTGGACATGGTCAATGCTACCGAGACTGCATGGTGCTGTTGCTGCGTGGGCAGGAGATTTGGGGGTGCAGCGCCGGCAGAGGGGTTCCTCCTTCGTCGAGACGGTCGCTTATATGTACAGTCCACGGCAAAGTCGTAGCAGTTCTGGCAATGCGACTGAGGATTTTCCACGCTGGGCCGACATCGTATGCTTCTTCTATGGCATAGATCGCAAGCTTGCGAGATGCGCTGCAGCTTCTTGGGCCTGGTGTTGTTGTCCGGGTTTGCGGACATGGTGACGGGAGATGCGGGTAGTTCCTTGCATATAGAAGTACAGCACCCTTCACCCGTTTAGCAGCGTAGGAGGATGTATAGAGGCAGAGGCAGAGGCAGAGGCGGCAGAGGCAGCACGGGATTGCACGTCAGTATCATAGTGTATGTGGACGGGTGGCGACTGGCAACGAAGGGATGGATGTGCTCTTGGCATCATGCACGTCTTTCTGCTTGTCCGCTAGAATGACAGAAACGACATATCGGCTGCGAAGTCAAGTTTGGACCATCTCCCGCCGTACCCCCTTAGTAGTACTGTAGCGTAGTCGCAGTGTTGAGTCTTTCGGTCGTGCGGAGGCGGCTCTTACTACAGGATACTTATACTTGGCACAGCCTAACGAGACCGTGTCTTACTCCATACTGTATGGACCAGTCGTAATGGTGGTAGATGGCAGATGGCTGCTCTTATTCCAGACTTCATCGCCGTCGTATAACTGTAACAAACTGTGCTGTCAGGATTAACCCTAAAACGTTAAGTAGAATAAGTTGCGCTACGCTACCTAGGTACTCTAGGAATGCAGATCACGTTGGCTCTGGCGGCGACAGGTCCGCCTCCCCTCCGAGCGCCTCACCGACCATCCCCTACGCAACTCACGCTGATACTCAACTTCTAGTACTCAACTTCTAGCCTCGCCCTCCGCAACACCGCTTCGTGCACCAAACGAAGGCAGATAAAACATCACGACGTCAACCAATTGCCGGGCTCCCCTCCCCTTCCTACTCCGCACTGGCAGTCTCCAGGGTACATTTAGCCGGCCAGACAATCTTCACAAGTTCACACTCCTGTTCGCAAAGTCAACATGAATATCACTGAACGACGGCGAGAGCTGCGCCTTGAGCTCGCTCGGCAGTCTGGACAATCTCATTGCCGCCTTCGATGCTCGTAGAATTGCAACAAATGACTCAACTTCAGCAGTAGCACCGTATCCTCTACCTTTCTGTCCACCGATCATCATCGCCCGGAACGCGCACCATGGACGAAGCGACTTCAGTATGGAGCAGTCGGAAATGCATCGTCATTTGCTGTATCGTTGCCACCGCCAACATGCAATATGGGTTCGACTCGGCAGCGATAGGTTCATTGCAAGCAATGCCAGGTTTCTTGAGCGTCTTCGGCTACCCAGATGAGAGCAATCCAATTGGATACGGCATTGACAGCACCGTGCAACAACTAATATCCTCATTACTTACCCTAGGATCCTTCTTGTCGTCTCTAGCCGCAGGGCCTTTCAGCGCGTATTTCGGAAGACGGGACGGACTTTGGCTCGCCTGCCTACTCAATGCTGTGTCGTGCGCCGTGCAGCTAGCCACGAAAAAGACTGGCGTGCTGTACTTCGGAAGGTTGTTGATGGGGCTATCAAATGGATTTCTGGTCACGTTTTCGACTGTATACGTTTCAGAGGCCGCTCCAGCACACTTGCGGGGCGTTATGGTAGCCTTGTTCGCCTACTGGGTCAACATTGGAAGCATCATCGGAGCCGTCGTCACCAATTACACCTCCAAACGACTTGACAGTGCCTCATACCAGATCCCGATCGCTTGCCTCTACATTGTTCCCGCATTTCTGGCGGTGGGCTTGTTCTTTGTCCCAGAATCGCCACGATGGCTCCTGCACAAAGGCAAGGAGAGCAAAGCACGTCAGGCTCTGGGCAAGCTCAGAAGTCAAAACTTGCCACAGGAAGCCTTCGAAACGGAATGGCTCGAAATGATCAGAGGTACAGAAGAGGAGCAAACGACTGCTAAAGGCATCGGGTTTCTTGACATGTTCAGAGGTAAAAACTGTACTTCCGCTACCAGTCAATACCTCGCTGATACATCCATCCTTCAGGTGTTGATCTTAGAAGGACGCTACTCTGCTACGGAATCATCGCAAGCCAATCTGGCAGTGGTGTCTGGTTCATCATTGCCTACCAAACATACTTCTTCAGCATTTCCGGCATCACAAAGAGCTTCGAATTTTCAATCATGAATTCTTGCATTGGCTTCATAGGCGTCAATGTGGGCATGTATGCGATGAAGAACTGGTTCGGGAGAAGATCGATTCTCATGATCGGCGCCACAGTCTGTGGTATCTCCCAATTGATCCCCGCCATCGTCTGGAGTATCGCCCCCATGGTACAGCCCAGCGGGAGCGTACTGGTCGGGTTCATGGCAGTCTTCCAGTTCGGCTACAACTCTTGTGTCGGCGCTGCTTCATATCCTGTGGCGACCGAGCTGGTCAGTTCACGACTGAGGGCGTACACTGTGGGGAGTGCGACCTCTCTCGGCTACATCCTGGCCTGGCTGTGTAGCTTTTGTTCACCATACTTCATCAACCCGAACGATCTTGATCTGGGCGCTCAGTACGGCTACATATGGGCGGCCTCTAATCTTTGTTGCTTGGTGTTCTTCTTCTTTTGTATGCCGGAGATGAAGGGAAGATCTCTGGAGCAGCTGGATGAGATCTTTGCAGCGAAGGTTCCAGCCAGAAAATTCAAAGCGCACCAATGTCGAGAGATTGAACTGCGCGACATCGCAACGTATGACAAGCACGATCATGGCAAGGTCGCAACGGTTGAGACGGTCGAACAAGCTGGATAGCCATGTTCGTCGATTTCCATTGTGGCTGGTGCGATACGGAGCTGGCTCCCGGATTCTTGCGAAGGCTGTCCCGATCTGCATGCTGCCTTTTGTGGTATCTCGTTCGTCTTCCGGTAGAACAGCTCCAATCCCACCTCCCACGGAATGTGCATCACAGTCCAAAACCATCCCAATCCGCTCCCCTCACCATCTGATGCTTCCATAACAACCACTCGCCACTCTGCAGATTCCGCCTCCAAGTCAACTTCGAAGTCGCCAGCGTTTTGACTCCAGGTGGCTGACCTATCTCTTCGGCAAGACAAAACACCTCCACCCGGCCCGGATCTTCTCTCACGTGCGCCGTAAGCTCCAAAACATTGATGAAGTATTCCGGACTAGCTGTAACGATATCTCGAAACTTTTCTCAGTATTGACTCCAAGATGAAATGAAGGGGTGGTTCATTAGCTCCGCTGTGAAGTCGCTGGCTACCCATTCTGAAGAGGCGTGGGCTTTCTCGAAAGTGCGGTCGTTGACTGTTGCGATGAAGATCCTGTGCCGTTGTAGGAGGGTCTTTTCCAAGGAATCTTGCTGCTTTTCCTTTGATGTTGCCTCTGATGAGTCTGAAGGCGTGATTGTCGCGGAGTCATCGATGTACTCACATGGCTTTTGTGTTCACAGCGTGATGTACATACGCTTTCGATTCCCTGCGTATGCTACTGGCTTGCATTTCTGTACTCTTGCATCAGATAAGCAGCTTCGAATCGAAAACATCCTGATACAGACCAAGTGAGCAGTGAGCAGGCCGTCCGAGCAGCCGGGCTTCAACCGCGGCTTCAATGTTCAACACATCATCGTTTGCGTGGCCCTGGTCAGTGCTGTTCGAGCCGAGACGCGTCACCAAAGCATTAGCATTTGAATTGCTTGAAGCGACGGCTTGGTGATGCTTCTGCTTCATATGCTTCTTCTTTGATCACTCCGACGACACTCCTCCCCTTGCCTCTTCTTGTAATTATTCACTCTCGTTTCGTCAATATTCTATTTGGCCGGCCACTTTACACTCGCTGTTCTTACGAATCAACACCAGCTTCTTCTCCCAGCGACGCTACTGCCGATACCTGGGCCCTTTTCTAAGAGAACAATGAGAACAATGAAGACGGTATCTTCATTAGCCCTCGCATTGAGCGCCGTCTCTTTCGCAGCCGCAGCCGCTGGACCGGCTAGGATCGAAGCCCGTGCTACCGCAAGCAGCAGCGGCAGTGCTTCGGGAACTGCTTCCACATCGCTGCCAACCGTCACCACCAAAGGCAATGCCTTCTTCGCCGGCACTGATCGCTTCTACATTCGAGGGCTTGACTACCAACCCGGCGGCTCTTCTGATGCATCGGATCCTCTCGCCGACTATTCCACATGCTCTCGCGACATCCCATACTTCAAGAAGCTTGGCTTGAACACGGTCCGTGTATACACGGTTGACAACAGCAAGAACCACGACCAGTGTATGAACGCTCTTGCCGAAGCTGGCATCTACCTAGCTCTAGATGTGAACACGCCAAATTACTCGTTGAACCGCGACACTCCCGGCGAATCCTACAACCCAACCTATCTGCAGTCCATCTTTGCCACCATTGATGCATTCGCGGGCTACACGAACACACTACTGTTCTTCAGCGGAAACGAGGTCATCAACACCGACAACAGCACCTCTGCTGCGCCTTATGTCAAGGCAGTGACCCGCGACATGAAGCAGTATATTGGTGAGAGAGGTTACAGGAGCATTCCAGTCGGATATTCTGCGGCAGATGTTTCCGAGAACCAGTATCTCATGGCGCAATACATGGACTGCGGCGAGGCGCCATCCATCTCAGACTTCTACGCCATCAACAACTACGAATGGTGCGACCCATCTTCCTACACTGGGTCCGGATGGAGCAGCCTTGTCGACATGTACGGAAACTACAGTCTCCCTCTTTTCATGTCCGAGTACGGTTGCATCACCAACACACGAACGTTCGCCGAGACTGCAGAGCTTTACAAGGAGGAAATGACCAAGGTCTTCTCTGGTGGACTAGTCTACGAGTACTCAGCTGAGGGCAACGGCTACGGAATCGTCACCATTTCCGGCAGCGATGTCAGCCCTGTTGGCCAGCAATTCTCGTACTTGCAGTCCGCATTGGCGAACGTCTCTGACCCTAGCAATGGCGGTGGATACTCGACTGATGGCAAGGTCCAGAACTGCCCTGACCAGGGCGACAATTGGGACACCAAGCCTTTCACTGGCTCTGCTCTTCCAGCAATGCCAACCGGTGCTGAGAAGTACATGAAGAATGGCGCTGGTGATGGCCCCGGTCTCAGCGGCGACGGCTCGCAGAACGCTGGTGGCGGGTCCTCTGCGACTGCATCTGCCAACGCTGGTGCTGTCAGCACCACCTACGGCAACGGCGCATCGTCTACCGGTGGAAGCAGCAGCAGCGGTACCGCATCAAGCGCCGCGAATGCCATGCAGTTGGCAAGCACAGACATTGCTCCATTCTTTGCATGTTTCGCCATGTTTATCAGCATGATGTTCGGCGCGGCTCTCTTGTAGGTAGGTGATGAGAGAGCAGTACATGGTTCTAGCAGTTTAAAGGAGAAGCCGACAGATCCGGTCCATTGTACAGCATGAGTCGCGTTTTCCTCACGACTTCAGGAAAACCCCGAGCCATGGATATTATATATATAGTAGAGCATTCTGAACAAAACTTGTAAAATCAGCCTCCAATTTGCTTCTACAATAAAAATCCTTCTGACGCACTCTAGTACCTGTCCACCTCCCTCAATCAAAAACCACCATCAACAACCCCGGCCCCAGTAATCGGGAACCCAACCAAAGCATCCCTCTCAAATCTGGTTTTGTGAAAAGAAAAGAAAATCCATCCCAGAACTTTCCGTAACATATCTCCATGCCAGTACGCAGCGAATTTCACTATTGCCAATGAATCAAATGCCGAGATGTGTGAAATAACATGAGATTTTTTT